>VWZV01008554.1:2307-81135 GCA_013397155.1 Irena cyanogastra
AAAATTTAAATATAATGGTGCAACATTTGCTTATGGCACTAAAAAAGGGGTAGGACTTCCTCAGCATAGTTACAAGATCCAGTAAAATATAAGGTCTAAAGATGCCACTGTACCAAGTACATAACGAATTCAGCTTTTTAGTATTAGGCCCTCATTTAATAGCAGGGGAAAAGGAATCATGTATCAGATGAAAAAAGAATGCAAGAGAAAATCCACATTTGGTGCCTAAAGAACTGTGAAGCATATTTTTTGTCTGAAAACATACTGAAATTAAAGTTTAAGTACATGGGAGGCAATTGTCCTTGTGGTTATAATTAGTGTCCAAATTTAGGGACTTCACTGCTTAATGCATACCCACCCGCTTGTAATTCTTACCATCTTTTTTTATGTCACTTAATGGAGATGAATACTCTTTTCCCACCTCATATTTACATCAAGGCTATTTAATTTCTTTAGGCTGCTATAATAGGTTAAACGGCAGTCTCAGCATCACTCTTCATCTCCCACTGGACAACGAATGGCATTATAAGACTGAGAATAGATGAAGGCATATTTACATTCATAATGTTCTTGACTATAAAATTTATGTAAATTATGATTTTATATTTGCAAATACTATAATTTTCAGTTTGAATGAATACTTTACTACTCTTTCATCATTAACTTTCTATGTACATTACATGGAGAGAAAAACTAATGAAAATAAAGAAACAAAGTGCTGTGATCAGAGAGGTACAGGTCTTCTGTAAATGTTAAAAAATGTTTTGTTTCTTAAGTGATCTTATCCCTGTACAGACAGGGGCTGGACTACACCTCAGTGCTCATTCGAAGTGTGTAAAATCTACCGAGGATTTAAGCAGGTAATAAGAAAACCAGATTTTGCATTGATGGCTTATATTTAACCCCACCAAAATCTAACAACTGTATTGCTGAGGAAAATTAGTTTTTCCTCCCATCTGTATAAATAGGATTTTTTCTATTCATTGAAAAAACACAATGAAAACACTAAGTTAATTATAGAACTGCATGTAAGGTTTGGGAACATGTTTACAGATGTTACACAAGAATGAAAAACTCCAAAATATCAAATTTCATTAACTAAGCTATTGCTCCACCAAATGGATAGAATTATTTTTAAATGTCCTTAGAGTGGAAAAAGAACTTTTCAGTTAAGAAGAACATTAATCTCTCATACCTCTTGTGAGGCATACACACACACAAAAACTGTATTTCTATGCACACTATCATGATTTTTCTTTGATAGTCAGCTAAATATTTCCTTTAATTTTATAACATGCAACTCTGACTCATAAAATCTAGGCTTCTAGAATGAAAAACTGGCAAATCAAATTGGTCCAAACTTTTTTTGTGTGTTTTGGTAAAGCTTAGTGTGATATTTTCAGACTGCAAATGCAAACATACAAAATGAAACAGCTCCCAAACTACCATAGTCTCAGATACATACGTTATTTTTAAGGAGGTGATTCCTTGATACCTGAGAAGCACAATGAGAATGAAAAAAGCCACATTAAGGAAGTAAAATTGGGCACGTAAGATGAGTCAGATCAGTTCTGTGCATAATGAAATTGCTGGTTATATATGCTGTTTTTCAAGTTACTCAACATGTAATCATTAGAAGACAAATGGACTGTGTATATATTCAAAGACATATATTTTAAAGAACAGTGAATTTTGTGGTCTCCCTTAGCTTTGTGCCTTGTAATAAAAACAAATTTATAAGGACTTCAAGATTCTGTTCCAGTTTGACAAGTGGAGGAAGTATGGACTCAGACAGTGGCCCAAACCACCAGTCTCTTCCACTAAATATCACTTCCCTTTTCCCAATTACTTGAACCAATTTATTTTTCTGTGTAAAGTACTAAATTTCCCAAGCTTCTGCTGAATACCTGGCAATAGAGAAGTCAGTATCACTGCTACACCAGACCAAATTATGGCTAACAAACAAGAAACCCTTCCTCTTAGCACCCTACAAATACTATGAAAAGGGAAAGTTATTTTGTGGGACTTTTATCTGCAAAACCTTGAGGGATTTTAAGAAGCCTGTCCCAAACCCAGAGCTTGTTTGTACAAGAAACAGGGAAAACAATCTGATACCACTCCCTAGTACCTGCCACAGAGAAAATACTGAAACCTCAATACTAATTACAAAACTTAAAATAGTCACAAGAAACAAGATGCTGGAAGCATTTTAAATACTGGCAAAGTCTGAAATGCAGCTTTTACTACAACTCTTCAAAGAAGCTTGCATATGAAATCTGTTTTTCAAGTTCCTGCATTGCCCACTAATGACATATTCAAGAAAGGAATTACATCTGAAAAGTAGTGTCAGAAAAATTTTAGAAATTGCATTACACAAATTTTCTTTTCAAACAATCTAGAAGCATAAAATGTAAGATTCCTATGTAGAGTAAAAATATCATGAATGAGAAACTTTCTTTTTTACATGAAATAGTCCATCCCTTTAATGATGTTTATTACAGTATTTTTTGGAATAAGAAAAATGTTTTGTATGGGAATATTTTAATATTTAAATGTGTCTTTGCTAAAAACTAAAGTAAAACAAAACCACAATTGTTTCCCCCTAAAATACTACAAAACCATGCAGGCTTCATAACTATTGTTTGCATGTACAGAAGTAACCACAATTCCATTCAACATTTACATTTCATTCATAAAATGCATTTAAGAAGTGAAATGAATCTAGATAAACAGTTAGTCACTCACTATTCCTCTAGCTGGTCGCTATTCACCCAGAGCAGTTTCACACTACAAAATATTCTCAACTGGAGCACTAAACCATGATTAGACATAACTAGATACTGATTCACAACTTAAACACTTTGCCATTTCCTTTGCCTTTGTCAAAACTTACTTTTTACGCAGCAAATGTTTTTAAAAATTTTGATGCCAAAATCCAGCTGAAGGTATTGGATGACTTTTCTGTTACAAAAACCAAACCAAACCAAAAATCCCCAACCCCAAAACATCCCACTAAATTGCTATTCTTTTCAAGTAGCTATATTCATACTGAGAAAACTCAGTAACAGTCTGTCAACTCAGGAAAGTACTCTGTTACTTCCTGTAAGTTAAATACTTTTCAAAGTCTGAGTATAAAAGACCAAAAAGAAACTAAGTGCAATCTGTGCTTTCAAGAGCAATGGGTAATTAAGGTCTTCCAAGCGTTTACTCAGGAAGAAACACTGTTGTCTCTGGATTTTAAATGAATTAAAATCACTTTCCTGTCAGATGGTATGAGTGTCTCCAAGGAAGACTATCTTGATCTACCTTTTGTTGGTACATTCTATGGGAAGAATACATTCACTTAGAAAGAAGACATTTTCTTCCTTTTCTATCCCTTACTCCTCTCTGCCAAATGACAGAGAATAATGATTTTTTTCCATTCATACCACAATCAACTCTTACTACACTAATGCTTCTGAGAAAAGATCTTAGAGGATCAGACACATAATATGGAGGAAAGTACTGCAAAAGTTGGCGGCAAGACTTTAATTCATTAAAAATTACAAATCTGTAGAAATTATGTTGCAAAGAAACTGTTTAATATGAAGTTATGTAATGTACATCACCCAGCGAAAGCTTGAACAAAACCACATGAAGCTGCTCAGAAAGTTCTGGGTTTTATGTAAGTTCCACAATCATTTATTCAAATATGACAGAGTACTGACAATAAACAATAAATTCTGCCCACTGTGACATCTATCACCTTAAAGAAATGCATAAAGGTCTATATTTACTGTATGTGTTTATTGAATAAATAGCACTAAGCAATGTGTGCGGGGTCTTAAATTACTAGGCAGTTGGTCATCACTGTCACTGTAATTTGGCTTTATTCATCTGCTTTCCATCAAATTACAAATGCTGGCCAGTCACAACAACTGAGAAATGCTGCTGCTTTCATTGCAGATCAGTCCCTAGTACAGGACTCCAACTGAACATGGCTGGCATCTACACTGGTACCTGTCAATATCTTTCAGTACACAATTAGACATTTAAATCCATACAACTTAAAGAGCAAAACGCACTAAAATTCTGTGAACTTCCTTTAGTGAATTTGTCCTGGAAGCAAAGCATTCTGTAAGTCTCACAGAATTTCTTCAGGAGGAGCAGAGGAAAAGAAAAAGAGCCAATGATAGCCATAAAACAGCATCCGTTCCCTTCAAGGGAAATTACAGCCAATATTTCAGAAATTTTTTTTGTCCTTAAAACTTTACTGGAACATTAGCACAGCTCTAAACACATCAGAGACAACTGTTTGTGATTGTCACACCTATGTGACAATACACTTCAAATACACCAAAACATCATTACAATCCTGTTTTTTTTAACTTTACACACTGCTGGCAACCCAGCTGTTTCTCCCCTCCATCGTTTGCTTCATGCAAATTTTCCTAAGGCTGCCACTTTTAATACTTTAAGAACAATTTTAACAAATCCTTTTCAACATAAATGATTAGTATTTATGATCATCTAAGTTAGCACTTATCTCTTACTGAAAACAAAACCAAACCAAACCACAAATTAAAGTCTTTTAACCTATCAATAGGTTCTATCAATAGAACTTGTAACCACTGCAATGTCTCTGAAAAAGTTTGAAAGTCCACAAAATGCAGAAGAAACATTATATAACGAAACTATGTAAGAGACATACATAATACTAATGAGGTAAAATAAAGGCAAGAAGCTGCTGTCCTCCAGTAGAATCACAGACTGGTTTGGGTTGGAAAGGACCTCTAAAGAACACCTAGCTCAGGCCTCTTGTCATGGGCAGAGAGGTGGACATCTACTAGATTAAGTTGCTCAAAGTCCTATCCAACCTGGCCCTGAATACTTCCAAGGATGGGGCATCTGCATTTCTCTGGGCAACCCATTTCTGTGTCTCAACACCCTAATCGTAAAGAATTCCTTGCTTAGATTTCATCTAAACATAGCATCCTTTACTTTCAGAGGCCTAAATCCCTAGAGGCCCTGGTATAAAGTCTCTCTCCATTTTTGTTATAAAGCCCACTTTAGAGTACTGCAAGGCAGAAGTTAGTTCTTCCTTTGTACTGGCAAGGGTGGTTTCCTGCTCAAAATGAAGATGAACTACAAAGCAAGCACCAAGTATAATGAAAACGCTCTGCCAAAATCAGCTCTGCCCATGGCCAGCTCAGGCTTCAGAGTCATGCTGCCCCAAAAGGAGGCCCAGGGGGTAAATGGGGCAACATGCCAAGGGCAGGGCAAGGGCAAGGGAGATGCAGTGTAAAAAGATCACTGCCAGAGGAAACTTGAAATAACAAGGATGTGAAGCAGTACCAAATTTGTCAGCTACATAAAGCAGGTAATCTCACACGGTACAAAGAGGAGAAACAAGAAGGATGTCTGAAGACAATGGGCTAATAACAGACACTACCACTAGTCCTCACCAGGAGAATCAGACAGCCACTGAAAATAAAGCTACGGTAATTACTAGTTTCGAATTGATATTATGTACCCTCGAGGGGAACTGATAAAACCTGATTTTAGTGCTTTGCAACATAACTCTCGATGCTGGACCTGCTCTTCCACTATTTCAAACTGCATGTCCTGCAAGTTTTGGTACACCTGAGGAAAAAGTCCTTATCTTATGCATATCTTTCTCAAGCCTATCTCTGCAATAGATCCATAAATTAAACACAAGTGAATGGACCACCAACCCTTTAGGAACAGCAACAACAGAAACACTGCAATGAATTGGGTTGTTTGAATTGGTGTTGGATTTTTTAAATACTTACATGTTTTGCTCAGACAGATGTGTGATGACCTCTACGAGCTGCATAACACTGTAACAAATGGGTAATTCAGTTGCTCCACAAAACACAAATTATTGGACTATTTCAGAAAAGGTGCCATTTGTAACACAGTTGCAAATCACCAGTGCTTTTTAGACTTAGAAGTTTACTTAAATTTAAATTAACTGACAAATTATAACATGCTACCTATTCTACAGCCTGTAAGACAATACATAAAATCACTTAAAGATTTGTTCATAGAAGCACTGTATTTCAAATTATAAACAAATTATAAATTCCTTAAGTATTTGATTACCTGAGATATTTTATCAGAAAAAAAATCAAGTTTTTTTGATGCTTCATAACCCAGTTTGTAAAACAAAGACTTCAGAACCAGGCTGCAAGCCAACAATTATCAACAATTATATGGGATTTAACTACTCCCTAAGTCAAAGGAACTATGTTTAAAGCTATATAGCATTTCAGCTTTTTTATAAATCACTTCAACAGTGAAACTTGTTTGACCAGTTTCAGTATTATGTCAACATAAAATATCTGAAACCAAGAAGTGAAATTAAGTGAAACCAATCTCAGAGAACATTTGAAAAATTTCAAGCATTAGGAACTACAGGAAAATAAGCACGTAGGATTTTAAAATATTTTGTGTTCAGAGAAATTATCTGTCTTAAATATAGGTTTAACAAATTAGAAATAATAAGTAAAGCACACTAAATGAGCATTATTGCTTTCCCAAAAAAGAATTCTTAACATAATTTAATTTGCAGTCAGAACAATCTACAGTATATCAGTCCTGAAACAACTGTGCCAAGCTTACTATGAAGCAAGCACATAGATATATAATTTTAATAAAAGTATAGACATCTGAAGTACTAGGGTTCCTCAAATACACCAATTGCAGTGTTCTTTTCTAAACTACCAATATGGACTGCTTTCTTTAATGAAACTTCTGTTTCCTTGTTTTCCTATGAAGAGCTGGCCACGGACTAAACACCACTGTTTGGTAAATGGAGGATGGGGGAAGGAAAAAAAAGATGCATTTTGGCAGTCTATTTTACTCACAAAAAAAAAAAATAAATTTTTTTTCTTTCTTCCCTTCTCATTTTCCCTCATTAGCCCACAAGAAGCACCAGATCTCCTCACTACATGCATACAACCTCACTGCATGGCTACAAAAATTAAGAGATTAAATGTAAGGTAAGAGTAGCAGCCACAGCTTCAAGTAACATCTTAAAGATCAAGACTTGCCTGTAGTCTGGTCTACCACTGAAAAAGCACAATACCTCTTTAACAAAGGAAAGATATCTGGCAGGTTACATGGAAACTTCTGCTGCCTGAACCCTTCTTCACCAGCCTGAATGCTGCCTCCAACATTTGGAGTGATAGACAAGGGAAGCTCATGCTACTGAACTTGGCTCACCTTGAAGGCACAATAAGGGAGAAGCTGAGTTTGTCAAAAACTTAAAGAAAGATCTCCCAGGTTTCTTCATGAGTATACAAAGCTTGTGTTCCATTAAGTGTAAATGAGTTAACCAGAATATTCAAAAGCTTCTAAGGCAATTTTCAAGAATAATTTTAACTAGTTTTTGAAAGACACGTATTCTCTAGTAATAGGAAAGACAGCTATTTTAATTAGTTTTTCTGAGCAACAAAATAAAAAGACATTCCTAGAATTATGTAGATCAGTAAAATGAGTTCATTATAATTACTTACTATAGTGTCATTGTGTAATTTTTTAATTTCACAAAGTTGGATGCAATGGAAAATGATCTTGATATAACCTACAAGAAGCAGTCTAAACACTTGGAAATGGTGAAATCATATAATCACACATACACATACAAAAAGACAAAGCCACCAAAAGCACCAGTCTTTACTTCTCAACTCTATCTGACAGTTCCAAAATCCAGGCACACATCCAGAAGAACTTTCTGCCCCGCGTCTGGTCAGTAAAGAAATTGAGGTTAACCTTTAATTTTTAATGTCACCTGCAGCCAGTGACTGCTTTTTCTAATGCAAGTGACAGATAAACAGCAAAACACTCCCAAGATGATACACAAAGCACCACATACCATAAGTGCATTTTTATTTTTATACCAACTCAATTTCTCAAATGGATAACCAATGTTCCTACTAATTTACATTAAGAATTGAGTGAGGCATGAAAATTGTTCTGATGCATAGGCTCTATTTCTTTAATGTACTGCATAGTGTTCTGTACTTTATCGCAACACTGGAAACAACTAACTACACTTAGAAGGTACAGAAACTACATATACAAGCTCATATACATCTTAAAAAATCACTCCGGAAAGGAGTTTTAAATCATCCAGAGAATAGGAAGGAAAAACAACTCATTAAAGGCACTGATGGAAGCCAGCAAAAGAAAAGAAAAAGTACCTATTAAAATGAGTTTACTGACCTTTAACTACTTGAACTAGTGTGTTTCTACAGACCAATACTAGAACTTTAAATTGACATTGCTAGGATTTCCAATTTATAATTCCTTTAAACAATTCAATACTATCACCTTAACATTTGCAAGGTAATTCCAAACTAAACAGAGGGAATATGGCAAATTGAGGCAATATAGTCTAGCTATTTAAGGCCAAATTGGCAAGTCTTTAACAGTAAACACTGTATCATTACTAAACACTGCCATGTTGTTAATGTTAAGAAGAGGTTTAAATTAGAGAGCGAATTGCCCCTTCAGGTCGGGACTTAGGGCATATTATGGGAGAAAGCAAAGAAAAGCTCCAACTGACATGGTCTATGTTTCACCAGTTCTGTGGGAAGCAGACTGCAATACAGTTATCCATCAGTTTTAAAACCAAATACTACAGTCACTATTTTCACTTGTGTTTTAAAATTTAATGCAGCAAACTGGGGAGAAAAGAATCTATGTTTGTAAAGTAAGATTTCTTTTGATGCAGAAATGGTATGAAAATAGTTTTCGGACAACTGCAGGAGACACATCCCAAACATTTTTATAAATGTTAAATGTGTAACTATGACATTAGTGAAAATGAGGCAAACTCAGTTTGCTTCTTAAAAAAATACAAAAAATTAACTCACAAAGCGGCACGTGCTCAAACAAAGGAGACAGTTGTCTTCAGAAGGATATTCTCCACACATTCAACAGGCAAATAGCATTGGGATATGCCCCAGCTACCAGAAGCAATGAGGAAGCTGGAATGGCAGTCCTGGTACCAGACTTCTGGAATTGACCTTCAGAAGGAGAATAAATATACTTAATGAAAAAAAATCCTAAGAATAGTTTTAGTTTTTTATTTGATGTAACAGGATTCAAGTTAAGGATTCAAGACATAAGGCACTGCATTTCTTCTGGACATTTCAATAGAACAAAAACAAAAGTGACTGAAATTAGCTTAAGTATTTTCAAGTAAAGTATTATATTTCACATAATCATGTATTATGAGAGATAAAAACAACATGTAAAATAAGTCCATGTGGTTTAATTTATTTATTTCTAAGATGACAATAATGGCAGACAGACAACTCTAACAGCTTGAGCATTATGGAGAGTTATTCAGTATTCAACCTGAAAATTTTATCAACATGTGATTCTTGGCTATTTTTCAGCATTGCTTTCAATTTCTCCCCCTGTGAATGAACTTCTTAAAAACATGTATCTTACAAATTTCTATAATTTGGTATTTCAGATTTTCTAGAAAGTTGTTCAATCATTATTGATAAGACCACAATAAGTTATATAGGGTTCAACAGCACGCTACAGCTGGTTACATACACACAAAAAATGTTGAAGGTTATGGTTCTAAGAAAAATGAAACAATAGCAACTGACCAGCCATCTATCTTTTATTAATCCTCTTTTAACTGTTCAAATCACAAAAAATCTCACACAAAAAAAAATTCAAACAAATCCTTTTCAAAATATGTTTATGCAGAACTTTTCAGCTACTCTGAGGTGATTTAAGTCTATTCACAACAGGATAAAATTATATTTTAAAATAATTCTTCTTGTTACAAATATGCAAAGCTAATAGTGTTGAATTGGAAACACCACCTTCCCTTCTTGAAAAGGTGGTACTTTGCTGTTTCTATAGTGTTTTCAACAGGAAATGTTAGAACACAACTATCTAGACCCATTTTTATAAAAGTCCTAAATGACACTGATTTTGCAGGTAAATACCCAAATAGCTCCTGAAATCTGACCAATATTGTCTGTCAGACTACAGTGTAATCTGACACTGTAATACTACACTGTTGTAATATTTAGAAATACAGCACAAAAAGCATACCCACTTGTAAAAAAACCTAAAAACTGGGATTTATTTTTTAAGAAATTAGATTAAAGGTAATTGTCTATTCTTGAGTATATAAAGCAGTTCCAACCTAATAGTGGGTTTAGGTTTTTTTTTTAATTTGGATTAGCATTCTAATTACAACATACTAGCACATAAATATATTTTTTTTCTAGAGCATACTTTGAGTTATTAAGTCTGGCATTAAATTTTGTAACAAGATGTAATATATCTAATTCAAGAGGGCTTAGAGTATTCCTGTATTACTTATTAATATGTTAAGTGAATGTTTGGACAATTGATTTCAACTAGGTTTTGTGAGTAAAACATGTGACAAAATACAATTTTCAAATTACATAGTCCATTTGTCATAACTACTGTTCTTTCTAATTTCTATAGGTGTTAACAAATTAAACTAAAAAAGCCACACTGACTAAATAAAGAACAGTAACCATTTCAGAATTTAAAAGAAATCATCAGCATTAGCAAACGTATCCATTTAGCCACTAGCAAAGCATGCTTTGCTGTTCTGCATTTCCATTGCTTTCCTTTGCTTTTTATACCCTCCTTCCTGCATTTCCACCCAAACTCTGTATGTGTATATTTGCAGAGGACTTACTACAGTGAGACCACAGTCTTGTTCTGAAGTAACAATAAATAATAACAACTGCATTGCTCAAGTATCACAAGCCAACTCAGTCACAGGTGGACCCAAACAGTGACTGGTTGGTCTAATAAAATCAATATATTTAAGACACTAATCCTGTAAATTCTTACTGAAATGACACAAACATCCCCAGCCAAAAGCTTAAATAATGTTCATGTAGCAAAATAAATAGAAAATATTACTCTGTGTAAGTTCTGAAAACAGAGGTGATGACATTGTATTTCACACCAGTTCAGCACAAAGATTTTTGTGTGATTCATACAGTTTTGACAGTTTTTTCAACAAGTTAGACTGCAAAATGGTCTCTGCATGCACTGATGTTTTCTCTGTTACAAACAAGGTGGATAGATGAGGGAGAATGGGAAAAGTATGATCTCCATTTGAGCATTTGGCCTAGCCGAAATCAAGACAGACTTACTGCGAATATGAAGAAAATTATCTCAGAAAATGAAAATATTAAGACATCAATAAGTTACCAGAGTAACTTACGAATCAGAATAGAATACTACGTTAAGATTTTTATTACCATGACGAAAGATATAAAGATTATTTTTCTTGAGATGTAAGAAAAAGTAACTTTTTGATATGAGCTAAACTATTAGTAACCACAAGCTGCCTGTATTTTAGCAAAAGTGATGGCATCCTTATGTAGACAGCTCATTTTGAAGGATACCTACTAGACATTTCTGGAACCTACATAAGCACTGCATAAATCAATACCATCGCAAATGCAGACCATCTGTCAGACGTCTTGAACATCATTTACAGAAAACAGTCTTCAATATATGAGTAAAGGTATTTCCTTACTTGCACAAATGCCTCCATTCCCACATACAATGGAGGAAAGCAGGAATTCAGTATCATATGCTACTAAGAAGGTTCCTAACAACTACAATTACTCCCATGTTTAAAGAAGTAGGTATCAGGAAGCAAATGCAAGTAATCTGCCTTAAACCTATAAATGGAAGTGTTTAGAGAAGCTACTTTTTCAAGGTAACAAAACAGGTACAATAGCACACACCTTTCAACGAAGTATTTATGCTTCCCATGGTCCACCAGTCACACAACTATGTTCTGCTTGGAAGATTGAGAACATGAAATCATTCCAATGCTTTGCCACTTGCTCTCAGTGAGCCTTACTTCACTCTCCTTTCAAAAGACATTAAACTGAAGGGCAGCAGGAGGAAAAGGGGATGGGAACAAAGAAAAGAAAAGAGCCTAATCTTACTATTGTCCGTTCTTCCTCCCTCAATACTGTTTCCATAAAAAAATTTACAGAATTAAGAATACATAAACAAAACAAATTACTTTGATATTTCACTATTTTAGTAAATACATTTGATTAATCTCTCATCAAGATTCGATGGTATTTCGAAGATCTATGCTGAGGGATTCAAATCTGAACTCTTTTCACACAGTCTCTAAGTAAGTAAATTTTAAATTAGACTTTAATTTCAATAGCCATGTGCCGCTTTTCTGACACCTGTCCATTATAATACAGAATTAAAATCCAAAAATAGTAACATCAACATCAAGATGCAATGAAAGTATTTTAAGAAGAACAATTCTCTTAAAAATAGAATATGTGGCATGTTTAAAGTATGGAATTTGGTTACTGAAGAGAGTCCCACTTTTGCATTGTTTCTCAGCTATACATACACACAAAAGAGCATTTTAAGATGCCAGAAGCCAAGAAAGATACTCACTTGTACAGGTCTATTAAATCTGTGAATGCAGGAGCTGCTGCATTTCACAGTCTATTATTTATATGACAGAATGAAGATCTGAAAACATGAAATATAGCCTTAAATTATTCACTTATTCTTTTCACAAAAGGAAAAACCGTCAATCTAACACCAAAAGACTTCAACCATATTTCTAAAGGTTTCATGAAAATTGCCTTATTTATCAAAACTTTATTCCCTCCGTTTGTTCATTAAATACTGTAGCTTTGCATTAAGGTCAAGCAGTGTCAACCAATTACTGTTGTTGGAAAAGTCCTACTTCCTTAATACTCAAAGAAACCATGGTATATAGTGAATTATTTTAATAGGCAAACTGAACACTGTTTATCCAAAGTACATTTCAACCATAAAAACATATTTTAAGGGTTTCTATCAACAATCAATTATAGTACTATTTATTATCACAGTAGCATTAAGCATGATCCTTTGTCTGCTTAAATGCCAACCTTAAAAAATATACATCTATTTTAGCATATTCAGCAACATTCTGTTCTTAGCTCATAATAAAGGAAAGTAACAAAAATTAAGTGACCTATAAAGCAAACTGAAAGGTAAAAGATGAAACACTGAATTTTAAAGAGACAGAATCAATTGGTATAAACATACTGGCTTCTGTTCTCATTCTCTGTTGGTGGGCAAGAGAGCTCAGCTTATATGACAGAGCAGAAAAAAAATTCACCTTGCTTGCACTGCTCCTAATTTTGTAATTTTATATTAGGGCAAAATTCTCCATCTTGTAATATACAAGAAGAGTAAGTGGTCACACACAAATTTATTAAACACCAAGAAAAGGCCACTCATAGGCCATCCTGCCCATTACCAAAGTCACAGTCATTCAAGATAAAAGGATTTCCTTAACATGTAACAGCCCAGAACAAAGTCCCCCATGTCCTACCTCAATCTTCTACCTGACCCATTTTAATGGCCTGTAGTTCAAAAAGCTACAATGATGATTTTACTATGTAATCACTTCTATTTTTACATTTCAGAGAAGCAAAATTCTGGATCTCAGTTCCTTTTGGAACTGACCTGTTTATTGCCAATCCATCTAGTATATAAGCTGTGACAAAGGAGCACAATATTCCAATGGTAACCTTTGAAATCTTACTGCTATGAGCCTAACTGTGCCTTTCTGAAGTTACAAAACATGCAAAAGCAAAGAAAATTTCTCCTACACATTCTGACAGCTTGTCTCACTGGAAAAAAAAGTATTCATCCATGTCCTGTATCAGTGATCAATGAGACCTACAGTGATACAAGACACACATGCCATTGCTACAAACAAGGAGAGGAAATAAAGTAACAAAAGGAATTAAAAAAACCAAAACACCAAAAAAAAACCAACCTGAAAAGTCATGCTGAAAATTATGGAGAAAGACATAACAGAGTAAGATATGTTGTCTCATTATTTCTAAAAGATCAGAAAAAAGGAAATCAAAGAAGTAGGGAAAAAAAAATAACCAAACAGCTCAACTTAGAACAAGTCCTCTCCAGTCGCACTTCAGGGGGCCTAAGTCCCACCTTCAAGTTACAGTCTACCAGTAAAACCTGAAAAAAATTCTAGAACCCAGTATTGCACAAACAAATTTCAAGAAGATAAAAGAAGATGAAGAAAAAAAATCATTGATCCCTTGAATCTCATCTGAATGACTTCACTGCTAACTGGGTTCATGGATGGGAGGTAACAGTAGATGCAATACAAACTTCAGATTAGAGAGATTTTAAACATGTTCTGCATTGTTGATGCCATATATAACAGAATACTGCCCAGACATGATCATTAGAAGCTGGACACAAAAACTACTGAAATCAGAGAGCAATTGTTCTTAAAAAAATATTTTTAACAGCTCTCTCAAACCATATACATATATTACAAATGTTACTCAGAGACATTTGTTTCATCTGTTTCTATCTGGTATTTTCATAACAATCCTGGTGACTCCAAGTAAGTATTTTTAAAACCAGCAGCTAATAGAATGTGGGTAGAAACTAGCAGCATCTCAAAGGAAAGATTTCCAAATGCTTTTGAAAAATGGAAGATACAGTCAAAAATCAAAAAAGGCAAATCAGAAGTGCTACATATAGAAAAGGCACATCATAGATATAAACACAAAATGGACCAGCAGTAAACCATTACACAGAGTATCAATGAATAGAGAAGAATACAAATCAAAAGAGTAAATTTTGCTGTATCTTTGAAAAACACATCTCACTGAAATACACTGGCAAGCACACGAAGTGCATGTGGTTGGGTGTGTGCACAATTGGTAGCACATGTGGCAGCACTTGCATTGAACAACTGAAAATTACTTTTTTCCATCTCTTTCTGTACTTTATACAGTTTTGGACATCATAATTCTTAGAAAGATGTAGGCAAACTATGGAAAGTCAATGGGGGCATGACTTCAAGGAGTGCTGGGGTATGACACTAACTGAAGCTTCTCAGAAAAGGTTTGATCAATGTACTTGATCTTGCTGCAGGACAGATTGAAAAGAATGGTAAACTGTCACCTTCCAGGCAATACAGTTCTTCAATGCCAGTCCATCTACCACAGCCAACTACTGTAAGAAACTGAAGAAAAAGGAGAAGTGTCTCTGCACATCTTTAACAGCTAAGTTCTCTCTTCCTTATCTCTTACCTTCAGACTTCCATATTCAAACCCATCACTTCCCTTGCTAACAGACAGGTGGACAGGAGATACTTACTCTGCATAGTTGTTTTTAAATTTCCTTGTAATGAGACAATATTAGATTGAGAATATTTGTGGGTAACTTTTCCTGTTTCATCATTCTTCGGCTAAAATTACATAGCGTTTCATGAAAAAGAAGCATCACTGATTATTTTTATTACTGCATTACATGTGAGTTCTTAAAAGGAGGATGAACAGCTTCATACATGAAAGCCTAACACATAAATAGCAGAAAGAAATTACATCCTGAACCGCACAGCATGAAAACAAAGTATTTTTACAAGACCTCCTTTCTTTGTCTTGGCTTCTTCAGCCACTTCATGAAAAGCTCTTAATAATTCCTTAACTCTTGTCCTGTAATAACAATCACAAATTGTTTGAAAAATGAAAGTGGCATGCTAATCAACAGCTCCTCTGTGAATGAGAGAATAATCTTCAGCTTTAAGGTACATGTCATTTGAGTATAATGGATCAGAAGAAATGGATCTTCTGTATGGATGAAAGACAACAGAGAGAATAAACGGCTTTTCTAGATCCATCAGCTCTGCTGGATAACACTAGCCAGCAGTGGGAGATATGGAGGTGGGTTGTAAGATAAGGAACAGGCTAGAGGCAAGAGCTGTTATAATTATAGCGGGGAACACAGAATTTGTTAAAGGAAGTCTACTGTATAATTACATTTGAAAATTTAGCAAGATGCCCAGAGGCTGGCTTGCAGCTGTCAGGAACTGGTAATGCTGGAGTTCTGCTCAGGAGAAAACCACCACTGCACAGAAGCACACCGCCGCCACCTCCCTGTAGTTGAGCTGACTTTGATGAGGCAAAAGAATTACTTCAGCTAAAATCAGTAAGATTACACAACACATGAGATTATACCTATTGTCAGTAAAAAGTGCTCAGGATTGGGCATTATTTTAAGGAAATTAAATGCTTTTGATAATACATTAAATATGTTTTTTGAATAACAGTTAAATTCTGATGTTTTTTAACTATTCTAATTCATAATCAAACTAACCTCATCTCTTTGCATACAAAGTCATAGTTTTCTCTTTGGCCTATTTGGCCCAATAAAATGAAAACAAATCAGTGAAATGCACACAAAATTCTAGAACAAAAATAAATCTGGATACTTGTTTCTTCCTTGGATTTAGAGCTGAAGAGATGTTGCTGCTGAGAAGCAAGTAGTAAACTACAAATACACAAAGTGGTAATCTGTAGACAAAGCGATCAAGTATGAAACATGATTAAGCTGTTCTTGATAAAAATAAAGAAGTAGGATTGAACAATTACAAAATGGCTTATTTTATATGAAGTTATTGATTCTACTTTAAAAAGTATATTCTACTAATTCAGATATTAGCAAATGAAGTGCTGTGCATGCTGGAAAACATCACCAACTGTATTACTGGTATTTATGTAAAACACATCTGGATGAAAAATTGACCAAGAATCATACTACAAAATAAATTTGACCATATAAAATTATGTTGTCATATAAACATCACAAGAAAATAAAAAGCTCTGGAAGACAGGTCAGAGTCCACAAGCCTACACCATAAGTTTAAGCCAAAACTTATGGCAGAATTATTTCTAAATGCTGTAACAACTGCTTCTTTTATTTGAGACCCATTAGCCTAAAGATATCCTTGTTTGATGTCCTATTATTAAAATTGGTATAAATATTTCAGATGTCTTTGCTATAGAAAGGTAGAAATATTTTCTAAATATAGGCTTTGCTCACTTAGAAAAATGTTCTCAATGTAAGACTGAAAAAAAGTTTTTTTCTGTGCATCAAGTCTGCCTTTTGCTCAGTTTAACAGGACTGCATCAGGACTGAGATTTGCTATCTACATTTTGTATAAGGAAATGGGAGGAAACCAATCCAAGAAACCAGTTATTTTATACAAATTTCTCTCCTCTTTTTTTTTTCTCCCACTTTTCATTTTACAAAGATGGACATCTGACAGATAGTCATTTCAATAAAAGAGGGATTCCTATTGAACATACACAGTTTCAGTTTTGTTTGACTTTTACAGAAAATAAATCTTTACAATTTAACATATTCCTTTGCTTTAATTTTAAAATTAAAATACAGTCACTTGAAAAATTCCAGTCTTTGAAAGGCATATAAATTAAACCTAAGAACTGGGTTTTTATTAACGAGAAATTAAAACTTGTTTTGAATGGAATTTCAGGAGTACAATACAGATTTCAGACAGTGACCCACTTTTTATTTCAATTTTTTTCCTGGATGGTCTAATTACAAATATTCTGAGCCTTGATCAATTCTGGTTGCATAGATATTGCAAATATAAAAGAAAAATGTCACGCTTCATATTGATTTCTTCTACCTGAAGCGTAAGTTTCCTATGTTGACTTTTGTCATATTCATCTATATTACATTATATAATGCAGCTTTAAGGACTGCAATGATCCCTTCAGGAATGTACAGAGAAGAACTCATTCTTTCATCTAAAATATTACTGTAGAAGAACAAAAGCATCTTCATGCAACAGTTACCCTTACGTATCAACAATTCTACAGTAAAATATAAGAAAACAAACTACATTACATTGCTGATCGTTGCATATTCTTGTTGCTCTGGACAAAAAAAAAAAAACAACTTTAAATTTCTGAATATTTATTTTGAAAGAAAAAGAATATCTTAAATGGAATTTTGCATGTTCTAGTATGTAAGCACAAAAATCCATAAATCTTGGGGGCACTTTTACCTTTTTCAGCAGGAAAAAAGCACCCAAACATAAAAACAAAACATAAGAATGAAAAGTAAGTGTGATGATCTTTGCTGATACATAATGCAAAATTAACACAGCTCAAACTTGTAGAAAATACACATTTTTCAAGATATGAACCTTTTCAGCACAAAGCTTTGTATGGAAATAAAATTTCCAATACAATTGAGAAGTGCTAGTTCCCCAGCCTGGCTGTGCTTTCACAGGTAGCTCTACTTCTTCTGCAACATGAGGCTCCCACCATTACAAGCATGGTATGAATTCCACACAGTTTTTAACTCACAGGGATGTACAATGCTACACCTTCAATCAAAGACAGCTTGGTGTATCTGTGCTAAAACTTTTTCTGACTCTTCTCCTATTTGAACACACATGTAAGAGATTATCCTGTCCTGCAGATTATAACTCTTTCGAGAAAGACTATTGTCCAGTTTTATGTTTTAGCTAAAGAGATGTCATTTCTGTTGCTCTTATCATCAGATGCATTGATAACATACAGCAATTTGTGTTTTCAGCCTTTCTTGTTTGCACTTACCTATGTATCTGCCCACTGAAACAGGCAGTTTTCAAAAAAAGTTGCACAGCGTAACTCACTAGAGTTTAAAAATGTATGACTATTTGTATGAGATTCAGGTTATCCATCCATACAAAGGCAGACTTTTAACATAATGTTATTTAAAGTAGGTATAAAATAGCCTACACTTTCTAAACTTGCTTTCAAGTATTTTAAATAGTTTGCCTCTATTCTTTTACTAATAAAACAGGGGATGTCAAAGAGCACATAAAATTTTCTAAATTAAGGAAAGAAAACCTAGAATGCACATTATATGTAAGTGGTAATAGGCAGAGACAACTTCACTAGGCTGTGACATATGACATCTGGTAGACTATTATCATAATAAATGGGAAAAGTAGGTGAGATTCTGTCAACAGCAAGGTAAAAAGAAATGCATCTTCATCAGAATGACAAACATATCTGCCTTTAACAAACACAGGTCAAACCAAAATCCAGGTATCTATGAATTAAGTATTTTCACTTTATTTAACCCATTTTCTTTTTGATTTCAATAATTTAATTGAAGTACATCTACATTTACCCGAGATACTTATTTATGTAATTTAATTGCATTTTAGTGAGGATAAACTGAACTTGCTAATAACCAATGGCTAAGAAGTCACAAGAAACGGCCTATTACTTTTTCACTCTTTTATAAATAATTTCAACTATGCCAAATAGTAATTTAATGACTATCAAATCACAACGTAAATACACTGTACATCAATCTGCGACTCCTCTTGGTACAACCATGCAGGTATCACACAGATGTTGAAACAGCCTCATCACTGCAGCTGACCAGCTGAATGGCAACACCACTAGTCCGGGGATCATACTAGGTATTTGACACTATGTATATATTTGACCTACAAAAAAAAAAAAAAATCTCATATAGGAGAAAGAAGAGGGAATTAGCGACTTTCTGAAAGTAGGTCATGTTCCCACAAACCGTGTTTCTTATGGTCCACTTTTCTCCATTCTTTATTCTTCAATTTCATGTCATCAGATGAGAATAAATGAAAAGAACCATCATAAAATTCTTATTCTGTGAAGACTGAAAATTGTCATTGGGTGCTTTAAAAAAACCTTAGAATATTGCCTTTTTATTTGTGACTAAAAGCAAGACCTAATTTATACTTAGTCTTTTCAAAACTAGATATATGCCTGCAAAGTAAAATTTCCCAGATTACAACAATTTTCTGCACATAAAAAAGTAACAGAGGTTTGAAAGTCACCAATTGAAGAGTCAAGTCACAAAGCAATGATGGGATTTTGTAAGCATCACAGATGGAAGAATGTGGGAAAGTAAATGAAAGATGGGTGGTTTTTTTGTTTTTTCCACTTGTTTTTGATATGAAAAAAACTTGAAAAAGCAAATTCCCAGGAGGTACTTAAATATAAAGTATTAGAAGAAAGATAGTGGAAGAAAAGACAGAATATTATTACTGTATTCCTAGATACTCATTTCCTTGACATTGTGTTACTTTGGGATCTTTCCAACACTGTGCTGGAAAACACAGTCTGAATGACGGTATTTACTCTTCAACCACTCTCAAGAAACTAATGAGTGATTTGGTCATATATTTTCAGACTTCAGTACAAGCTGATGGCATTAAGATACTAGAGACATTGATTTGGCAACTGTGTCTCTATCTCGTGCGTTCTCTCACTTCGTAACTATTTTCTCTTGTAACACATAAATGAGGATGCTTGAAACGTAAGGAAAGAAACCTCAAAAATTTTGCCATTTCTGTACACTCTAATAAAAGCATGCCAGTTCAATGCTGATTTAAGGCTGTCTGACAGAAGACAGATATCCCATTTTGGCCTGGTACCTGCCTTCCTCCAAAAGATAGGCTTCTGCAGTCAAGCAACTTGTGTGTAACCACTTCTGTTCACTGACAAAGAGCTTGGAAACACAAACCTGTCTAAACTTCAAGCATAAAAGATGGACCATGAAGAAAGATGGAGCAAGGCAGCTAATATGTCCAAAGGAAGATATGTTAGGGAAGTGGAGATTTCCTTTTACACCAGCTGAATGGCTAACCCATTTTGTGGGGTTGCAATTCTGTCCTCATAGCAATTGAATTGTTTTTAAATCAAATACCATTCCAGAAGCACCTGGAACACAAAATAAATAACTTCTGTTTTTTCTTTAACACAAAATCCACATGAATGCATAGAGACTTGCACAGGAACTTAGTGGAGGAGGATGGGGACATCTAACACTGCATGAAGCTGGAGTGAGGATGATATCAGTGATCGAGGGCTCAGATTACACTCCTGATAGTAGACCATGACACCCATTCTCCAAAAAGCTGGGCAAGTCAGTCTGCTGGAAGTGGAGAGAATGGCACTTCTACATTGAAGTTCTACTTTGGTTTCTGTTGTGTAGCATAGTTGTAATAGGAAAAGTTGATTTTCAAGGGACTTGACACATTGCTCTATTTACTGAACGGAACTTGGCTAAGTGCTTACAGCTCTTCCACTCAGAAATGAAAGAAAAAAGAGAATAAACAAAATCCGGTAACACTGGTAGTTTGCTTATCCCAATTTCAGTTCATAAATTTGTGCTTTTAAATGT
Source organism: Irena cyanogastra (assembly GCA_013397155.1). NCBI lineage: Eukaryota > Metazoa > Chordata > Aves > Passeriformes > Irenidae > Irena > Irena cyanogastra. The sequence continues at coordinate 23,395 of VWZV01008554.1, forward strand.
TGTTCATGCCCAAAACTGAAATAAGAGTATCTACTGAACATTATCATCAACATGCACAGCTACCTAACACTTCACAACTTCGTTAGAGACTCCTCATAACCAGTTAGGGACTATTTCACAAATCATGTCTTAACTGAAAAACTGCATCAATGTGCTTCCCTAATCTGACCATCCTTAGTAACAGAAATGGAATTCAAAACAGCAGCTATACTGAGCTCAAGAATATTTTATAATAAAAATATAATTAAATACAGCAGACTTCAGAAAATTGAGAAATAAGAAAAGTCACAATCACTAACTGTTAGTGATACAAGGGAAACTAAAGCAAGATATAGAATTAAACTGATGTGATATGGTGTATTTCAATATATTTCATGCATTCTTTTTAATTTTACAATCTAAATACCAAAACAGGTATCTCCAACTGCATCCACAGAATTTACCCAGAATTATTAAAATATTACTATTTGATAAACAAAAATATAATCCAATCTTTTATGCTAGAAAGCATCAACTCAAGCTCATGTACTTTTAGCAAAAAAAAATGTAAAAAAAAAAAAACAAACAACAGGAGAGCGCATTTGCCTTATTTGTTGATTCCTTGGTGTAAACTTAAAATTGATAAGGTAAACATGAAGAATCTGGAAATTCAATCACAGCAATCTAAATGACCAGTTAATAGCCAAAAAAATAATAGATCTAGTGCAGATTTTACTCTGTGGCATAAATTTGTTGACAATACATTTCTCAATAAAGAAAAATTGAATTATAGCCTTAGGGTGGTTTAATTTGGTACAAATTTTGAATAATGTTATATACATTTCCAAAGCAGATGCTAAGAGACTCTACAAGGACACCCAGCTCAATCAGAAGCCAGATTAAAGTTCCATCTGGAATGAAACAGTTCCACAGCTCTATTACAATTAGCAGAGTCACCAATGTCAGACTCAAAAGTTGGGCAATGTGAAACTCCTTCTCTTCAAAATACAGCTGTTAGTCCAGAAAACAAACAAGTGCTTCACACATCTTTAAAACAGACTTCTGAAGTAGACACAAACTTGTATTTTTGTAGTCAGCATGAAAACTCTCATTCTTATTATTATGGTAATATGAATCACAAAGACTATCCAGCCACAATGATTTTCTATCACCTCTCCCACTGCATGAATGTAGCATTAGAAGTCATGAGTCTTCGAGTAGCTGCAATACTCAAAATATAAGCAGGCTGATAATAGCACAGAGTAAAATTCAAGACTGATTTCAAATTGCCCTGATCTTTGCATTCCCAATTTCCAGAGTTCTTGTTATGAAACAAAGCATCTTCCCAACATGGCATGCTGAAGAACTGCAGCCTGAAGTGACCCATCTTTAGACAAAATAAGAACAGAATTACCTGTGAGACCTAATAGCTAAAAGTGAAAGCTTGATTCTTCAGACAAATATTCAGTGTAATGGGGTTTTCCCAGATTTAAGCAAAAACCAAATTCCAACTCAAGTTTACAAAACAAAAGCATCCTTTCGAAGCATAATTCAGTAAATGGTAGTGCTGATACAAAGAGTAAAAAACATGTTTAAGATAGAAAAAGTATGCCACATGCCTTAAATGTACTATTTTACCATTTAAATAAATAATGCACCACACAAATAAGCAAGAAGTTGGAAATCAAATGCCCACATCTTGCATCTCTTTCCCCTCAAATAAATTCACAGTAGATACAGAGCAATACAGACTCTTAAAAAATTACATCTCATTACACACATTTTCATCAAGAACATCTTGGTTAAAGAGCGTATTTATATTTTTCCAGATCCCAGTTACATTAATCAGCCTGATTTCTACTGTCAAATAGTAAGCTGCAAAGTCTGAAAATATCTACAATGACAATATCCAGGTAAGAGCAAAGTTGAGAGAGAACAACAGCTACTGCTCAGTTAGCAGCCTATACTGTTCTGCAATGAAGTAAATTCCAGCTTCCAAAGAGAACAGCAATATTCACAACTTTATATTTAGTACCTTTAATTAGTGTTTAAATACTATCCAATAATGCCCACATCTGAAATTTAATCTTCTAAATCTTTAGAGAGAAAAATTAACAATCTGGAGCAATGATACAACTTTGTCCTTAGTCTGACTCTGTTGTTATTTCTGCAAACAGCGCACAAGAGAACTATTGCCAACACCATGCAGCAGGATGGAGGCATTTTAGGAGGCATTTAGAAACAGGAAAGGCTAGTTGAAATTTAAGTATAGAAGCAAAATATCAAAACTAAGATCAATGCAACCTGATCAGTGCCGTTGACAGAACACTGGCATTTTAAGGCAGCGGTCAACAAGAGTGTCCAAGGCTGCTGGCAACACCAGAAAGGGCCAAGGACATCCACAAACTCCAGCGGTGATGAAACCACAGTGAAATGACCACTGTATCTCAGTTCCACACATGAACATAGTGGCTCATCACAACAACCAGCTTACCTGTTAGTTAACAGATTTTTTGAAAGATTAATAAGTAAAATAACACCCAAAAGTTAAAATGTTAATTGACAGAAATAAAAGGATTATAACCGAAAAATACATTTCAAATCCCTGGCTGGGGGAACATCACAAGCCTAGGGATTCTTTCCAACAGCACAGGTCCTGGTCACCAGATAACTGCAGTGACACAGTGTGAAGCACAGGTCTCAGAAGGTTTCTCTGAGAATTATCCTTCTCAATGTTGAGCACATAAAAGTCTAATTGAGACCAGCCACATATATAAGGTTTTTGCAACAATAAGGAACTATTTATCTCATTCCCACAAGTAGTAATCACCTATATTTCCAATCTTCAGCGCGTTTTTTTATGAAGGTCTGTCTGGGCTGCAATATAAAGATTTCCAAATATAATTAATCATTTTTGACTCTCATGGCAGAGTCATGAACTTGCACAGCTCTGGACAAAAATAGTGCAGTAATAGAAGAATCTTTTCTTCCTCTTTCAAATGCTCAACAATCTAACAGTGAGCAAACACAACCAGAAGTAGTTTATTTCTCAGTATCACACAACCTGTCTCCAGGCAAGTCATGAAATCAGTTAACAAAGGCCAACTACAAGCATAGTTTTGTTTCAGATCAAGTAAGGGACTGAAAGAACTTTTAGCAGCATCTCTGAATGATCTCTGTAAAAAGTGAAAACACTCTCATTCTTCTGTGTATCTCAGCAGCTCTGGACCCATGATGAACTCTCACCTACTTTAAAAGATGTGACATAAGTCCTGGTTACTCAAGCAGAGTGATCTGCGTAATTCTGGCAGAAAACTCCAAACAATTCCCATCAGTTCCTTGCCTGTGAAATTTCTGAAGTATCATTTCTTTTTCTGCTCCTTCTTGAGAGCTACATGCAGCTGTTTTGAGACTTGCTACGTGACACAGGCATAGATAGGATTAGCAGGGTTCCAATGCACCATCCCAACTGCCTGTTCATGCCACAACCTTCAGGTAGTTGGACAAAACCATAGACAATACTCATGGACAAACATCTGGCTAATGTAATCCAGTGAAGAGATGGATAAGGGATGGTCAAAAAAACTCAACAACTGAAAACATTATTTAAATAATGTTCACAGTTCACCAATCTACTCTGTAGCTTAGCAACACTCTTACATTCTTTGTTGATGCTAACCTGGTATTTGGCAGCATCTGCAGAAAAAACACTTATCACCACTTCTGTTAGCTGGAAAACTCTACTGCATTCCAGCAATGACTAAAAGTTACTCAATTATTCATATCTTCGTCATCACTCAGCTGCAGTGTATTTCAGGATCAAGGCATAAAATTCTGGGTTTGAGCTCTCTCTTCTGTGTACTTGCTTGACTTCAGTTAAATAACTACCCAGAGTTCCACAGGGAAAAAAAATTTGCTTTGATTAGAAAGACAAAACTCTTCCACACGAAGGACAAAACTTTCTTGGACGTTGGTCCAAGAACTCAAAACAAACATTCCTACCAGGCAGCAACCACCATCATCAACTGCAAGTCCAAAGTGCATTTCTTGCTCTTGCCGTACTACACATCAAAACATTTTTAAACCCTTAGCACAATAAGATTCTCTTTTGTTAACACTTATTCCCTTGAAGCAGACTGATAGAACACAGCATGACTGAAGCATCACCAAACACTAGAACTGGGAAGAGATCACTGGACCTCAGCAGAGAGGCAAGATCCCACCTAGTCCACCTCAGTATTACATTTGTCTGCCAACAGCCGCCATGCTCCTACTGCCTTCCCTGCTATTACTAACAGAGCTTTACCCCTCTTTTTATAATATGCACTTCTCACTGTTGTTCCAGAGGAAGGCAAACACTAAGAAACTGACAATCATCTTCACACATGAGTAACTTCTCATTGGCAAATACCTTTACTGTGCTTTCTGGATACCTGCTTTAAATGACAGAGACAATGGATTTGAAAACTGGTCTAATGTAGAAGATAAAAGGTTCTATCTTTTTTTTCTCAGTTCTATTTTCTGTGTTCCATAGCTTGTCAGCCAAAATTGTTTTGAACAGCTGACTGCGCTGTATACACTGCAGTCTTCCTAAGTCTTAAGGCAGAAATATAACAAAGAATTTCAGTATATTGGTACATATGATGACCTCCCATGCTTGAATCAAGGCTACCTATCCTTGGAATTTTTTTCCAGATACACTCCTATCACAACTCTTAAAATAGTTACCAATAAATATCCTGAAAAGGATGTAAGGCTTAATAACTCTATAGTTTATTACTATTTTCAGTAGGAGAGAAAAAAAAAAGATTGAATATCGGGGCATATTTTATTGGAGAAGAAAGTGCACTACATAAATATTTACATCAGTGATACAATTGTCATTAAATCAGTATTTTAATCACTTTATGCAGTCTAATTCAACAATCAACAGATATTTTCACCAGCAATTTGGAATTGACACTCATCTTTTTTTAAGAAAAACAGGGACACTGTTCTTTACTTCACACTGCCTTTAGTAGGCAGATTACCTTGACGACATTATTCCATTGTGCAGTACACAAAGACAGATTACTAATTATTTGTTGGAGGAAAGCTCTTTTATGTAATTTTTTTTCTGTACAAGCATGTAAGATGATTAAAGATCAATCCTAAGAAGACAGAATCACAGAAATGTTTAGGTTGGAAAATACCTTTACATTCATTAAGGGTATTCCCTCTTGTCCTAGTGCTTGTTCCCTGGGAGAAGTTAGAGACCTCCACCTGGATACAACTATCCTTTCAGGTAGTTGTAGAGAGCAATAAAGTCTCATGAGCATCCTTTTCTCAAGGCTAAAAAACCCCAGCTCCTTCTACTGCTCATCAGATTTGTGCTCCAGACCAGTTACATTGCCCTGCTCTGGACATGCTTCAGCACCTCAGTGTCCTTCTTCCACTCATGGGGCCAGTACTGGACACAGGACTCAAGATGTGGCCTCACAGGTGCCCAGCAGAGGGGAACAATCACTGCCCTTGTCCTGCTGGCCACACTATTGGTGATAGAGGCCAGGATGCCAATGGCCGTTTTGGCCACCTGGGCACACACTGGCTCATTGTTCAGCTGCTGTCACTCAGCATCCCCAGGTCCTTTTCTGCTGGGCAGCTTTTCACCACTCTGCCTCAGCCTGTAGCACTGCCTGGGGTGTGACTCAAGAGCAGGACTCAGCACTTGGCCTTGTTGAACCTCAGACCACTGGCCTTGGCACATCCATCCAACCTGTCAAGATGCCCCTGCAGAGGCTTCCTATCCTCCAGCAGATCAACATTCTTGCCCAATTTGGTGTCATCTGCAAGATGACCACAGGTGCACTTGTGAGCATGTCATCTAGATCATGGCTGGTCTCAGTACCGAGCCCTGGAGTACACCACTTGTTACTGGCTGCCAGCTGGATGTAACTCCATTCACCACCACTCTCTGGGCCCATCCATCCATCCATCCATCTATCCATCCATCATTTTACCCAGCAAACAGTACACTCATCCAAGTTACGAGCAGCCAGTTTCTCCAAGAGAACACTATGGGAAACAGTGTGAAAGCCAATGACTCATGTCCAGGTAAACAACATTCACAGACTTTCATTCATCCAGTAAATAGATCATTGTATCATAGGACATCAGGTTAGATAAACAGGAACCTGCCTTTCATAAATCCATGATGGCTAGGCCTGATCATGCAGTTGTCCTGTGTGGTGTTCTGTTTTTGAAGTTTGTTCAGTTTTAGTTAGATAATTTATGTTAGTCAGATTTATAATGGTTTGTTCTTATGTACCCCTATTCTATTCCCTCAAGTTGGTTTCTCCCAAGTTATTTTTACCTATTTTTCCCGTCGTTCTCCCTGCCAATCTTCCCTCTCCTCCCCCCAATTTTCCAGAATTATCCCTGCCAATCCTTAGTAACCCTGCCCAAACCCCTGTCCATCTCCCTAGTCCATCCCAAATCCTTCCAGAACCTTCCCTGTCATCCATTCCTATCCCTGCCAGAGGTTGGCTCCCTGTGACTTTCCCCTCCTCTCTGTTACCCCCATTCGTTCCCTGTCATCCCCCTTCCCTCCCCTAACAGACCCCTCTTGGCTGGCCTGCGTGCCAGCCCCCCGAGTTTCTGTTGCTTTATAACGTTTTCCCGGGCATTGCTCGAGGCTACTTTCCTCGTCCCCATCCTGGGAGAATAAAGCCTTCTTTGGACACACAAGAGAGAGTGGCCTCTCCTTCCCCTCTCACTCCGGATCCCTCGTGGGGAACAGCTATTCCCCGCAAGCTTATCCACACGCGCCTGGTTGTTGCTGCCTGCCCGCAGCGTGCTGGGTCTTTCAGCCGGGCACTCCACCTGCCCAGCCGCTGATTGATAACCCAGGCAAAGACAGTCCTGTACATGCCAGGTGATGGCACTTAGGATGATCTGCTCCATGATCTTCCCCAGCACCAAGGTCAAGCCTTTAGCTCCCCAGATCCTCCTCTTGACCCTTCTTGTAGACAGGCTTCACTTTGTCAGCTTGCAAAGCTGCAGTCAAACTGGGACATTCCAAGTGAGCCAGACCTTCTGGTAAATACTTCAAAGCACTTCAAAGAACATTTCAGCCAGCTTCCTCACTATCCTATGGTGGAGTCTATCCGTCCCCATAGACTTGTGTGTTTCTAAGCAGTGTAGCAGGTCACTGAACACCTCCCCTGGGAGTATGAATACTTCATTTTGGCCTCTGTTCCTGTCTTCCAGCTTAGGGGGCTGGGTACCTGGAGAACAGCAGGTCTTTCTTCTAAATACTGAAGCAAAGAAGACATTACATAGCTCAGCCTTTTCCTTATTCTTTGTCACTATATTTCCTCCGCATCCAGTAAAGGATGGAGATTGTCCTCAATCCTCCTTTTGTTGCTAATGTATTTATAGAAACATTTTTCCTTTTACAACAGTGGCCAGATTACATTCTAGCTGGGCTTTAACACTTCCGGCTTTCTCCCTTCTTAACCTCACAACACTCTTGTAGCCCTGAGCTGCCTGCCCCTTCTTCCAAAGCTGATACACTCTATCTTTTTTTTTTTTCTTTTTTGCTTTCAGCCAGGCTGATGTTCTTCCCCAGTGGTTTGTTTTTCCATTTTAGGGCATAAAATTAGAGAATGGGATAATTGAATGAAGTTACTAAGTGGCACCTGCAAAACAAACAAAAGGAGTTATTTCTTCACCTAGTCAAGCCGCAGAACTGTTTGCCATGGGACATTAAAATTTTACTGAGGATCACAAAGTGACCTAATTTTTGGAGGAGAGAAAAAAAATGGGGTGTGAACAACATCACCACCAAAAAAAAATAACATATACACAAGAAACTCACAAGGCCCAAAAAATACAGCATCAAGCTGATATGTAAAAAGACACCATTGCTGATTTTCCTCGGCAAAAGCTTCCAGATCTCCAAAAGGCACAGAAGTGTATGTAGGAAATAATGTCACAGACTCCTCAAACTCCTAAGCAAACCTTCTAAGAATCTTTTCTTGGACAAGGTGGAGAAAGGAGACTAGAAGTGTGTGTGCTGTGACTCACTCTGGTTGTCATATGCCTCACTGCTAAGGTTTAAGGAAAAAACAAGCAAAAACCTAGAAATAGTCTGCTCAATTACTTATTCAGCATTTATAGACTGTGACAATCTCTCAGATGGATTCTAAATAACCTATCTGATTTTTTCAAGGTTTTGGATGGGACAGTTCAGCAACTTTGAATGCTGTAAAACAACAGAAGAAGCAGAACGACTTGTTCTATATTAAAATAGAGCAAAAATATTTTCTGACTATTAAATTCACCTTTTTTAAAGCAAAGTTAACAGTTCAGTTAAATATCCCATTAAATAAACCAATTTTCATTTCAAAATGCATTTTTTGTCCTACTCATTTTAACATGTATGTTAGAAACCAACATGTCACTATCTTTGTGCACTTAACTCAGTGTGAACTGAACATGAATTTGGAAAGTCCTAAAAATAACTTAATTGGGTTTTCATTTTCATGCAAAATTAAAAAAATATTAATTTTCTACATATAAACAGCATGTACATATCTTTGTGCATGTACTACTTTAAAAATGCAGAAATGTACTTATTTTTTTAGCAATAAATAAATACAAAACTACTACAGTAAAAATAAATATTTTAAAACCAAATATACTACAGACACAACCTTTCCTTGGGAACATTAAGAAAGTAAAAAATTGGTGATTAATGTCCATTTAAGTCTTTATGTTCAAATCATGACTAAATGGCTGATTCAAGCTGCAGGAATAATTCCACTGGTTTTCTGTTTCTATCAAATACACTATGCTTACAGAAATACTTGTAAATAATTTTAAACTTTTAATTTTTTTTTTATTTAAAAAGATAAATCAGCTCAAATCAGCTCCTACAGCCTGCATTTCTATACTGCTGTCATTGGCTGCAAATAACAGACACTGATACAATAAAATAACCTTCCAGGAAAAAGCAAAATATCCTGCCCCCACAGACAGCAAGTATCCTTTGACACAGCTTTGTGTGTCTTTCTGGCACCTAGTTTCTACTTGCTGAAATTTGAACAGATGTATTCATGGAGTTTTCCTAAAGTTCACAGATCTAGAGCTGGAATTCTGCAGATCTCTCTCTGTATTGAAGTCATCTGGGGAAACAAGGTGACTGCGCTTGAATTTTTCATTTGATTCCTTCCTGACCTACAGAAGTACAATGAAAAAAACAAGTCTGTCTGAACAAGATTTAAAACAAGAAAACAAAGCCCTTTTAATTTTGATTTTAGTCAGCACGGTCACTTGTCTGATTTTTCTTGAACTAACTATCTGTGTCAAAATACTATCACTTCCTATGACAAAGATTTCATTTGAAATTCCAAGCTAGGACCCACTAATGGAAAAACAGAAATCAATATAAAAAAACTTAAATTGTTCACCTTCCAAGGATTGGAGCTGTAGGTTGTATTGACCCTGAATATTCAGAATTCAGGGTTATTTGGATGGATGCAGTTAGGAAGATAATTGAGAAGATACTGAAAACTTACCGTGCAACTGTTAAGTTACAGCATTCAACATTTACAAGCAAGTCTTTCAGCACTATGTGTTAAGACGCACTTGTTCACCAGTAACAGAGACATGAAAGAGAATCTCAGCTGCTTTAAGCTGACTACTTTGCACTCTAGTTTATTTTAATATAACGGCAATTTTAAACCTTTGCAGTTGTTTCCCCAAGATGAGCAGAAACAGAACATGTTAAGTGCCTGAACAACCAGGAGCTCCCTCCTCCCCATCCTTCAGACAACATACAATGTAAACTTTTGAGTTCAACTTTCTGAAACTCTTTTTTTGTTTTCTCAGATGACAATCTAGAATGTTGTAAGCAACGCATATAGAATGACATTATATTTTATCACCTTTTCAGTTTGGAAAGACAAATATTTTCAGGGTACGCCTGGTTCTTCTGTCTCAGAGAAAAGTGTCCAGACTGCAGCTATATGAGATGATAACTAACAGCGTTACTCTCAGTGAAGTGGTATAAAGACACAGCTGCCTTCCACTAACCCATCTCAGTTCTTTATTTCTTCACCTTTTATTTCACTTTCAATTTTTCTCTAACAACAGCCTTAATCTTTCCAACATTTTCCTTCTTTCCCTTTTTAAAAATCACTCCAGTGTTCTTTCTAAATCTCTTCTCCAGTCCTTCATCGACTTTTCTCTGCCTTAATCTATTAATGCAAATGTTGCACGCATACAGATATTGTATGACCTGTACACATAAACACAATTTTAAACTAAGACCTTTTGAATAAAAGCAGAAGAAAAGTTTAACAAGTGACAAAGCCAACTGATATTCAAGCTTGTCTCCTCTGCAACTCAAGCATCATACTCAGCTGCAACATAATCCTCAAAACCAGAGGACAAATACTAGTTTTCATACCTTAGAAATAACTGCTATTCATAAAGATGAAAGCAAGCAAGCTTTTCAAAGGTACATTTACACTCACAGACACATCACTCCTCATCCTGTTCCTCAGTGGTTTCATCAACCATACCTGAATGTACATTATGTCAATAAAATTCTACATATATCATTGATTTTGCCTATTACACGCATGCAATGAAAAAGGAACTTAACAAATGGGGGAAGGGGTGACTGAAAATAGTAATTCTCTCTCCAACCTGAGGAAACTTTAGACAAATTTGCCTTTGATAATCGACTGAACAAGCTGCACTGCAAGCATCAAGGGATGGTGCAGGGATATCTAGCAGGTGCTGCAGTTTATCACAAAACCGTCTAAAATAATTGGAAGTGACAACCAGCACTACCACAAATGATTTATTAGTCTTTCACTCAGCTTTTCAGCTTCCTCAGGGCCAGAATAAATAATTTACCAACTCTGTATCTTCCAATCATTAATTCTTCCCTGTGCATCCAAACTACATTTAACTCTGCTGGGTTCAGTGGAATTAAAAACACAATATGAAGACTTTTTTCCCCCCAAGTATAGTATTATCTGACTTTATCTAAAAGTAAAATTGTCAATCAAAATTTGTATTGGTGATAGAAGGGATTAGAGCTAGCAACTGAAGTTAGGTTACAAAATATCTGCAGAATAAAATGAAAGCTAAACTGACGAGATATCAACAATGAAATGCTCCCAGGGGGTCAGGCGTGTTCTCAAGATGTAATGTACTGATAGTGTCTGAAGATATTGATGAGCATTGTTTTTCTGATCCATAAACTAGCATTAGTTACAGACATCTTACACGTCCCACATGGTAAACGCAGGATGAAAACACTGGATAGGAAACATTTAGAAAATAAATGAAAAAGGAGATGTGCGCAAAATGAAAGGATTAAACATGAACAGAATGATTCTGTAAAAAGGCAATACATTCTGAGGAAATACACTAAAGATACAAGATTTATTAATGCCCTTGTGCTCATATCACAAAAAAAGGAATTAAAAAAAAGACTATTGCACAAGGCAGAATTAGAAAACAGGAGTATAAAATGGCATAAAACCAAAGTACATTTTCAAATTTAAAAGAGAATATATAAGGTACCATATTCCTATTAATTATGTAGAGAAAACATAGAGAAAACAAAATCACACCCTAAATCCATTTTTGATGTAAGATAGTCTTCTCTCATTAAATCAGCATCTATGATTAAAACCAAGATCATTTTTGGTACATAATGTATTGCATTGTTAGAGCAGCATCTGTTTGTTGCACAGCAACACATTTTTCAGCTTTAAGAAACTGTACTGACATAGAAGAAACAACCTAGACTTTGAAGATATAAAAATATTTTTATTTCCAAAACCATTTTGTACTAAAGGGGTTAATAACATTAATGTGCTAATATTCTGCATTCCAAGAAGAGGCTTCAAGCTGCTGGAAACATACAGAAGAAGAATTTCATGGTACTAACAGCTTTCTTTCTGTCCTATGGGACTGAGACAACTCAAACTTTTAAGTGCTTACAAGAAAAGCTCTGTAAAGCTATGAAGGCTAATCAATAGGGCTTTCACCAAGTGATAATACAGTCTGAAATAAAATAAATTGGCCATAACAAAAATGCCTTACCCTTTTTCTCAACATTAATCTCAATACAGAGAAAAGTACAGTATAAACTACAAGTCCAAAATAGCCAACATAAAATATGTTTTCACACTGCTTTTAACAACATAAAAATTTTTCACAAATACAGGAAATTTACAATTTATTTGAAAGCAATTATCCTTTGTATTTCTCAAATCTCAATTGTCCTTTTTAGTAAGACTGTAAAATCTGTACTCCCAGTTTTACTCTGTAGTAGGGTATTTCCTTGCTTCATTTAAAATGCAAAATCTTCTGCAACCAAGCATGCACAAGGCTAAACTCAACTGCCCAAAATTTTCAAGAGAATGACACTGTTATAAGAGCTGAGTAATTTCATCACTATGAAGGGATGTTCTAAAACAAACTGAAATACTTTTAAAAATGCAATACTGTAAATAAAGCAGAAGTTGGAGAAACTAAATCACAGGCTAGGTATTGGTAGCTATGCTTTCCTCTCAGTCTGGGCCAAAAACACCTTCAAAAACCTTAGGTCTCAGTAGACAGAGGGCATGTACTCTAGGAAGCCTACCAAAGACAAAAATACACTTGACCCCCGCATCAAATCATTAAGCCAAAAGTCATTTGCCATTGCAGTCAGTTATCTAGATTCATAAGAAAGCATTTACTGTTGTCAAATTTTAAAAAAAATTGCTAAGTAAGCTGTCTGTTCCTTATAGAGTACAGACATGGATCCTACAAATGAACAGAACTAGGAAGCTATTTTGTCGTCTTAACTTTCAACGCCAACCAGTTATGGCCTCTTTCTTGAACAAGTTTGAGTTTTTTACTCGGAGAAAAATGGATTTGAACATAATTCCCTTAATAAAGAGTCCTGAGTACAAGTAGACAATGAAGTTTTATTTCTCTACAGGTCTCTTTACAAATTCATTAAAAAACCAAACAAAACTCAAACCAAAAAAGCCCCACCATAAAAATCTATGGAGTTTGTTCATACTCTTAGGTGAAAGTGTTTGGAAGTGACAGCTGGTCACAGAAAACAATAGGCTAATCAGAGGCTGAAGTAATTCTGGGGAAAAAAATGGATTCAATATTTGATCTTTTTCTGATTAAAATGCAATTATAGCTATTGATATGATTGTAGACTCTCGACGTGACCTCTCTCACACAAAAATGATTTAGTATTGTTTTAAGTAGACTTTCTTCAAAGGTTAAATAAAAAATTGTCTGAGATTAAAAAATGGGGGTGAGAAGGATCAAGCCCAAGGAGCAGAATAAATCAGCCTTAATATACACAATTAGAAAGTTTCACTAAAATCTTTGCTGCCTCCAGAAGAATACAAAATGCACAAGAAATTTTCATACTTGGTCTTCAGCATATAAAAAATTAACTGCATTTCTTCATGGTCCTATCAATTCTGGGTCTGTCTATAGTCAGTAACGCCTGCTTTAAAGACATGTTCTTTCCTAAGTGAGTACTGGGTAAATTCATATTTGTATTTATCCTGAAAGAAGTATCATGTCGGCAAATGTCAGTTTTGACAAAACATCCTCACCTAAGGCATAGGTTTACAGATTTCCTCAGTCACTCTTGGTGTGATTTTTCACCTCCATCAATCTAGTTTCATTTCCTCACTTTTTTTCATCACAGCTATTTGTACATTCTGACAAAACCCTGAGGAAGAAGAAAGAAACACTCAGTTTTATCTGCATTTACCATTCAGTAAATCTGCCATTTCCACTTTATCAAAAAGAAGTGAGGCAGAGAAGGGCCACAGAGTGTATGTGGTGGTGAGTTAAGGATTGAACTTGTCATCTCCTGATTCCCACAGCAACACTTTCTGAGGTATACAAGTCAACAGTGCATCCATCATTACCATTTTGGCAGAAAGCATAGGTTCAATCTCCAAGATTCTCCAGAGCTGCATTTCAACCTGAGCTATCTTAAACCATTTTCTGTCCAGCAATCTACAAGGTATGTAAGGTAAGCCAAAGCTATGAATCCAGTTGAGTACATTTCTGAACAGGAATCTTAACACATTTCCAAGACTGAAACACATGAGAGAGAATTTTATTTAGGAAAATGCTAAGGAGAGCTCTACAATGTTCGTAAAAACCCATGCAAGTACCTGGTAACTTTCTGACCTAAGTCAAGGTTAAAATCCAGTGTCTGGACTATTCTTAGATGTTGAACTGACCTCTGAGAGATCTCATTAATTGTCAGAAAGGTTTCAAACCTGCAAAAGACTCTGGGGAAAAGAAAACAAACACCCAACCCAAACCCAAACAGTTCACTCCCAGGTGTTTCATCACAGAAAGCCAACTACATAAAGTTAGAAATACTTGACAAAAAAATGGCAAAAATGGCCCCTTTCCACCCTTCTTTAGTAGAAGGCTACTTTTGTTTTATTTTTAGTTTTAATGTTTAAATCACTCAGCTGGTCAGCCCAGTTAAACCAGCAAATGTGTAAAAGCCTAATTTTCAAGCCAAAAATTTATTATCACAGCTCACACATTTGGGTCCATTTTCCTGTAAGGTCTGTTTTTCTTTCCACACATAGTGATCATCCTCAATGACCGAAATAGATAAAAGAAATTGAGATAAGATAGGAAGTGACATTACATAGGGGAGAATGACATTAGCTTAGACTTTAGCTCAGGAGTCAGCACGGTTCACTCAAAAAGCTTTAAACTAGACTTGAAGAGGGACATAACCAGCCTTGATAGACATGAGGTGTGAGAAGGGAAACCTACAGCAACCACCAAAGTAGCAAAAGGAGGCTTAAGAGAGGATACCATCAGTGAGTAAAAGAATCCAAAGCCACAACCTCAACACAGGATGAGGGGGTGNGGACATAACCAGCCTTGACAGACATGAGGTGTGAGAAGGGAAACCTACAGCAACCACCAAAGTAGCAAAAGGAGGCTTAAGAGAGGATACCATCAGTGAGTAAAAGAATCCAAAGCCACAACCTCAACACAGGATGAGGGGGTGTCCCTTTTCACCCCCACTAGGATATTGACACAATCAAATACTTTATAGAAAGTGCTGCAAAGCAATGCAAGCAGTACGGGAAACAAACCAGAAAAATTAAGAGACCGGTGCAATCACAGGGCTTTGGTCTCAATGAGATTACAGAGATGTGGTAGGAGAGCTCCTGACTGCAATGTTGTCATGATGGACCACACACTGTCTAGGAGACACAGACCAGGAAGGTGCTGTGGTGAAGTTGCTCTCTATGTGAGACAACATATGGAATGCATTCAGCTCTGTCTGGGGATGCATGATGAGTGAGTTGAGAGCTTATGGGCTAAGATAAAATGGCAGACTAGCACAGGTGACACTGTTGTGGATGTTTGCTACAGGACATCCAATCAGGACAAGGAAGTGGATGAAGCCTTCTAGAGGCAGCCTCAAAGTTACAGGCCCTGGTTCTTGTAGGGGTCTTAAACTACCCTGAGATGTGATGGAGAAGGAACACAGTAACAGTCCAGGAGGTTCCTGGGAAAGCACTGATGACAACTGTGTGAGACAGGTAGTGAAGGATGCCACAAAATGGTGTTCTGGCTGCACAGCCTTATACTAGCTAACAAGGAATGAGTTATTGGTGATGGGAAAGTTGGGGACAGCCTTGGTTTCACCGACAAGACCAGACCTCAGGAATCTCTGACCCAACACCAGGGTAAAGGAATGTTGGAAGGAAGGCTTGCCATTCGTCAAGGATTGGGTTAGAAACCAACCAGGTAAATCTGAAATCCACAAGTCCAATGGTACTGATGGGATGCATCCAGGAGTGCTGAGAGAGCTAGAGAACACCACAGCTAGGCTGCTTATGGTCATCCCTGAAAGGTCATGACCATCAGGAGAGGTGCCTGAAGGCTGGAAGAAAGCTAATGTCACCCTGGTCTTCAGAAAGGTTCAGAAGGAGGACCCAGGGAAGTCAGCCTCACCTCAATCCCTGGGAAAGTGATGGAGCACCTCATTCTAGAGGCCATCTCTATCCAGATGGATGACAAGAAGCTGATCAGGAGTCATCAGAATGCAATCTCTGAAGGTAAATCATGTTTGACCAACCTGACTGCCTTCTGTAGTGAAACAAATTCCTGGGGGGATGAGGGGAGAGCAGTGGGTACAGTGGGTATTGTCTGCCTCGACTTCAGCAAGGCTTTTGAAACTGTCTCTCACAATATCCTCGTAGGCAAACCCGGGAGGAGTGGACTGGATGAGTCAACAGTGGGGTGGATTGAGAACTGGCTGAACCAGAGGGTTGTAATCAGTGGCACAGAGTTCAGCTGGAGGCCTGTCACTACTGGTGTTCCCCAAGGTTCAATACTGGCCCAACTATTGTTTAACTTGCTCATCAGTGACTTGGATGAAGGGGCAGATGCCCTCTCAGCAAGATCACTGATAAGAGAAAGATGGTAGATGTGGCTGATGCGCCAGAGGGCTGTGCAACCTTTCAGAAAGACCCTTCCAGACTGGCTCATTCTGCGTTTGAGTAAAGAAGGTTTATTATTTAGTAGTAGAAGCAGGCCTGTTCATGTTGTCCACATATTGGGGGATATCCAGCTCATCCATTAAATAAGGCAGCCGTAAGTATATACCAAAACCAGCATATGCTATGATCTTTTCTGCATTCTGCACAAACAAGCATCACACAAAGCACTTCATTTTGCTACTTCATACAACAAATAAAAGACACAGTAATTTTGCAGTGAAAAATCACTCTCTACGTAAAGAAATGCCCAGACTTAGGGAGCAACATACTCTCATAATCAGCATAACAAAGGCAGCACGAGAGAAAGCTCAACTCAACTTCTAATCACATTTTAGCTAACAGGTTGGTAGACACAACCATATGGAACAAGTAATGTCTCTTATCTGAATGAATGGAATGCACTTCAGCTGTGTGTTTGCTATTCTTAAATTATTAAGATTATGGGTGCACTATCTACTTGAGAACAATGTAAGAAAACCAGAACATTGCAACATCCAAAGCTCAAATACGTTCAAACATGAGGTCTCTAACATGTTTTAACTGTTCAATTCTAAAAACTTCAGAAAGAAAAAAGGTAAATCATTAAAATTCAGCTGTAGTTCTAACAACAATGTATTTTAAAAACATAACTGAAGGTAAAAGACTGAAAAAGACTGAATATCAGAAAATGAAACCTCGCATCACAGGGCTTATGACAATTCCACTATGTGACCCCTTCCTCCTCCAGTCTTCCTTCCATGTATTTAATCATCTGTTAGCAAAAATTTTTGTGGAATTTGCTGTCAAAAAGAAATAGTGAGGATGATCATGTTTTCACAGAAGCAATGTTAATAATGCATGAGGAAATGCAAAATATTTAGTTGCAATTTTCTGAGCTATTTAGCAAAATATTCACTAATCTTTTGCTTCATATACAGTATTTGGGTAAAAAATAAATCCCCAAATCCTTTCTACCTAATCAGATAAATTCCTAATATGAATTAAGCAAGTAATTATTCTTTTAACTTACTTCATGTATTCTCCCTTTCTCCCTTTTGAAGAGGCATTACTTTTTCTTACCTTTACCAATTAAATCTCTGAGTGGAACAGTCTCTTGGGTAACACTCCCTACGACTCCCATCACATTTGCAGGACCTGGTCCTCCTTGTGCAGTTTGACCTTGCCAGTATCTATTAAAGGAACAACATAGCATGGATCAAGCAATCCAGAGGTTTTCTGAAGTGTGTGGACCACAAGTTCATGACACAAATTATTAAGGTGCTATTAAGGCGAAGACTTTCTGTTGGATCCCATACTTATACCCAAGGAATAACAGATCAAGGATATAAAAGCTGGAGACAACCTTAGCTGCAGTTACCACAAAATGGTGGAATTCTGCATCCTGAGAGGAGGTAAAAAAGAAAAAAGTGGGATCATAAACTCAGACTTCAACAGAGGAGACTCTGACTTGTTCAGGGATCTGCTTGGAAGAATCACAAGGCAGATGGTTACAGAGAGAAGGGTCCAAGAAAACTCAATTGTCAGGGATGTCCTCCTTCAACCTTCATGCCAAACACCATGAAAATGAGCAAGTGTGATAGAAGACCTAAATGGCTGAACAATCAGCAGCTGGCAGAACTTAAACACAAAAACAAATCATACAGGAGATGGAAGCAGGGACACACAAACTGGGCTGAAGTAATATGTGAAGGGGAGTAGAGATCACATCAGGGTCCCAAGGACCTCAGCTAACCACTCTATTCTTCTATTGAAGAATAGCACAAAGGAGGATCCATGGATTTACAAGCTGGTCAGACACACATAAATCAGCAAAAATAATTACACCACGTGCCACACTACAGGCTGAGTGCCAAGGATCTGCAGAGCTTTGCAGAAAAGAACCCAAGCAGTCTAGGGGACACCATGCTGAACATGAGCCAACAATGAGTACTCACAGCAAAAGAGGCTAAGATCATTAGGAAGCATTTTACTGGAAAGTCAAGAGAGGCAATTCTTTCTCTTTAGACAGCACTGGTGACATCCTTCTGGAGTACTCAATACAGTTTTGGGCTGCCCAGTATAAGAAAGACATGGGCTTACTGCAGTGCACCCAGTAGAGGGTCTGAAAGGTGATTAAGGGTTTGAAGCATGTGAAATACCAGCAGATATTGAGAGAGCTGGGACTGTTTAGCCCATAGAGGACAATGCTCAGGGGCATCCATCTATTTCTAGACATTTCTGATGGGAAGGAGCACAGAAAATTGAGCCTAATTCATTTAAGTGCCAACCAGTCAACACTTAAAAGTTAATGGATACAAATACAAGGAAACTAATTTAAAAATATGAAGAACTTATTTTACTTATAGGATAATCAAAGACTGGAACAGGTTGCCCAGAGCAGTTGTGAAGGCTCCACCTTGCAGATATTCAAAACCTAACCCAACAATCTCCTTAAGAACCTGCTCTAGCTGACCCTGCACTGAGATGAAAGGTTGCACTAGATGATCTCTAATGGAGTCTTCTGACCTTAAATATTACGTGAATCTGTAATTTGATTTATGGGAAAGCATAAATGGTTTTGCTCAAGTTATTTGTATACAACACTAGTACTAAGAATATAGATACACATTTTCAAATATTGTCACACACACAATTTTTCTGTTGTTTTTTAAGGCTCTGGAAGCATCATGTGAAGAAAACACTAGATTTGATAGCATGATCTTAATGACATAATTTCATAAAAATATTTCTTTGACATCAAAATATATATATATTCACACACATTGACACATATCTTGAATCTAATCAGAACATGAGTTTTGAATACAGAGGGTTTGCACATTCATTCATGTTGGTACCAGAACAGCAGAAGAACTAGAAAGAAATGTTTTGTAGGGGAAAAATTTAGGTAAGTGTTGAAAACCAAAGACTTACAAGATGGGAGAACTAATAGAGGTGTATATGAGAAAAATTGCAAGACAAAATTTGAATTCCTCTACACAGGATGTCAACTAAGCCTTATAAATTACACATACATTTTTACCTTAAGACAACTTTGGAACGCTGAAGAAACAATGCACCACAGGGAACTTACTGAAGAAAAGCCCTATCATATTGAGCCAAACAACTAATTTTTTTTCCAACAATACAGGCCTTTTTTCTGCATTATTTTTTCTGGTGTCTAAGAGTTTTTAAAACAATGTCGTACTTTCTGAAGAAGATCAACAAGAGTAGAACTGAGTAAATTATAGTTAAAAGTAGCCAAACACATAATTTGCACTCCTGCAGTCGTAAAATATAGAGAGAAATTTGAGAGACAGTAAGCAGCTAATACCAGTGCATTTCGTGAATCTGGCAGCAGTATTGTTCTCACCATTCCTAAGCAAAGGGTCTGAGTATTGCTTCACGACTGCTTCCTACCCCCTTCAACTGCCTTTTTTTCAATCCTTCCTCGAACTAGCACTAAGATCAGAAAATTAATAAAGATTAAAACTAGTGTAGTAGAAGAATGCACAAGCAGCAGACTGCATAAAAGTGGTGAAAACACATGCCTAGGGAAAGGAGCTTAGCAAGGCTACCCTCTTCAGTACCTGAAGTGGTTCTCCCAAAGAGTCATCATTATGCATCAGTTTAGACTGCAGAGTATTCAAACAATAACTAACCAATCTGCCCCAGAACAAAGGCTGTTGAAAAAGTACTTAATGTTGATCTAGAAAGGAAAAAATGCTCATATTATCCATATCATTTGCATTTTCAGCAAGAGTAAAATTTAGTCACTCAGTAGTAGCCAGAGTATTTTTTTTATTCACTTGCCTACATAAACTGATGTTGCCAAAGGAATTTTGATATTGCAAACTGAAAGCAAGGTGCACAATCTCTCCTAAAAGATAAATGAGCAAAGAACCAGGAATCCCTGGTTCCTACTCTAAGAACCTACTTCAAGATTTGAATGCTTTACAGGAAAAAAAAAGAAACAAGAAAACCACTAATCTTTTGGGCTATTTTACTTTTAAAAAAATTATTCCTCCTAAAATGTTTTCCATAATTTCCATTAGCAACAACTGTGAAAGCTGAGCCGCATCTCCTCCAAAATTGCAAACTTACACTTTATTGGTTTGCATTTAGCTATTTAGCAATATTGCCTTCCTGAGGTCAGTTTAATCCCATAATTAACAGTTTTATATCATTAATAGCCCTTTCCTCTCATTTAGAGCATTTTGCCACACAATCTATTCATACTGTTGGTTCACAGAGTAAAATATCTACCTTTTTGCTCCTGAATTTTTCTGAGCTCTGTTCCATACCAAGCCACCACCAACACATTCACCTTGATTCTCTCATGTTAAATGACTGTAATGAACTCAGTTCAAGATCAGGATTCTTGTTCCATAAGGACCAGACTGAGCTTTCCTTTGGAAAGTAAATCTAATTAACCCTTTTTCTACAGTGCTGACATATACCTTAAAGCAAGAGAACCAGAACAGTCCTATGGTCAAGATTATCCAGCAATTTAAAAAAAATCACCTCTTTAGATTTACAGAAAGAAGTCAGAAAAGAAAAAGGGAAAAGATCTTTCAAAAACAGCTGTAGCCGGTAAAAGAAATTAGCATGAATGACTGTAGGGAAAATATCAGCAATAGACTTTGAAGAAATCTGGCTTGGGTCACTGAAAAGAAAACAGAGGCAGATGCTAGGCTGCCTAGCCCAGGTCACTGCAGAGAGAACAACAGCTGGGTATGTGAGTCTTGCCCAGGACTCAGAGTTGGTGCTTGATTCTGCTGTGCAAGTATTCAATACCTCCTTGATGATTTTAGTATAGGAGAAAAACCGAAAACAAGATTTTTTTTTTTTTTGGGGGGTGGAGCTATGTCAAATAGAACCATTTATTTAGTAACAATACTTCTCTTCTGTGTATATCCCACAAAAGAGTTCAAGTGTGGACTGGCTACACAGATTTTCCTCTGAAATATAAGCATTTTTGAAGTGCTCTACCAAGCTATCAATATTTTAACATCTCTCTTAAAAGCTGTTTCATAATAGTGCAGATACTTTCAAGACCATCTATATTCACTCCATATTAACTGTAGTATATTTTAAGACATTTAATTTTTCCATTCAAAGAGGGGTAAGAATAGGGAGTGTCCTCTGATCACTGTATCCAAAATCACTCTTAGCTGAGAGTTTAAAAATTCCTTTTTATAACCCACCAAGCAATGTTCAATTCAACTTAGGGGAGTTGTTCATCCACCCAAGGCTTTTATTAAAACCTCTACCATTGTAATTTCTGGATTATGTTACAGAAAACTGAACTCACATTACAGATACTGGTAAGCAAAAGAGAATTTTTAAAGTGAATTTTTCCATGATTGCCCAGCTCACCATTTCGTGACTCATGCATTCCTTCCAATCATATTATTCATCACTCCTTTTCATGAAGGCAAGAAATTATAAATGATTACCATCTTGATTTGTCTGAGCAGAGGAAAAAAATATCTTTAGAATCAATGGACAACTCTACTCCATAGATCAGCTAGTTATTCAAAATTTGTTTCACTAAAAATGCAGAATACGCCTTCAGATGTGCCTGTAGTTTTACTAACTGTTCCAAGAATGTATAGCATGCACGTGCATACAATAAATGCTCTCTCCAAGAAAGAATCTTAAGAATAGCACTCTTTTAGGTGACTAAAGAGAAACAAAACATTTAATTTTTTTGAGGTTGTTACCAAAATAAACTTCTTAATTCCAAGTTATTCATTCCCAGGTAGTACAGGTATTTATTAAGAACAAGTAGGCATAGAAAGGAAAACAAAACTCTTCAGAAATTGTGAAAGAAAATATTAATAAAATTATCTTTTGAATCAACTAAAAAAAAGACATCTTAGATACACCAGGGCAAGGAGTTTCCTAGCAGAGAAACAAAAACAAACTGTATAGAAAATGAACTGTATAGAAACAGAAAAAAGTAAAAAAGTAAATGGAAAAGTTTAAATAATATGAATTTCATGCTGAAGCTTACTATACAAAAGTTAAGTTTTGCAATACTAATCTAAAACCTTTTGTAGGAATTGTTGGAAATCAGATAAATATGTTTAAATGGGACTGTCCCAGATGCCTTGAATCTTTAAAAATTCCGGTCAGCTGAAACATGGCACTAACGACACACGTGCTCTGACACACAGAAACATGAGGATCAATATAAACAACCACCAAGAACATCAGAAAAATAAAGCTCTTCACACATAATATTTTTGCTGGTTTTGTAACTACTGTAAGGGATGTTTTTAATGTTTGCTTATCCTCACAATAGGGTAAGCAACGCTAAATCCAGCTATAACTATTTGTCAAATGCAAGTCCCTGGGACAAAGAAATAGCCTAAAATTAATGTTTTCTAAATATAATGCTGTAGAGAATATATTCATCATCTTCAGAGCTACTATCAGCTTGTCGTAAGTTACACTTGAATGTTTACAAGATCAGAACTTCAGCTAAAAGGAAAAACCAATTTCAGTAAAGTCACCACACTAAGCATAGCCTTCTTCATTGAACTTCTTGACTCCTCTCTGTATCCCTAGTAAGATGTTAGAGGGTCTTTCTGGTAGGCATCTTAATGCATATGGTAAGATATTACACCTACACATGGCAGGACAAGGTATGCTAGCGGTATTCTACAAGTGTGCTAACTTCATGCAAATAAGGGGAAGTTACACTAGAAAAACTGATTTTCAGCTTCTCTCAGCACTAGAGACAGAATGAACAAGACTAAGATACTCTGACTACTACCGCACTGCTAGTAAGCTGCATCCAAGGTAGATGTGTCTTGCCAGTAAAGACAAACTTGCAAAGTGCTCCTCATCTAGACATCACCAAATTCATTAAAACATACTTCAATATGTTATGTCAATATGTTTTAAGAAACAGAATCGGCAAAAACATTTGGGATTCGAGGCTGATAAACTCAACAAGCTATGTTTCTCAAGTTGCTAGTCATCTTTTAGGTGCTACTCACTCCCCACAGTTAACATAAATAAAAAAACTGCCCACCAAATATTGCTTAAAGTTTATATAATATTCACTACCATTACTGAAATATAACTAGTTACTGTAGTTCTCATGAGGATTTATTTCTGCCTGCAAAATAGGAGGCATTTCCTCTCCCAGAAATACACCACAATATATGGACACTTTATGTCAGGTGACTTTATGAATATCCTACAGAAGAAGTGAGAAGGGGAGGTATTTGTCTTGGTTTGAAATCACAACCCAGGACAATATTGTAAAACCAAAAAGTATTAGATAGCAATTTACACTATGAACATCTGAGAAGCCATGTTTTGCATAAAAATACAAAACAACGATAACAGTGCAAACAGAACAATTCACAATTTACAATGTGAATGTTTAATCATGCAGACATACCTTTTAAAGCTCTTTCAGATAAAAAGGTAACATCTTTCATACAGTGAAAACTATGTAAATAAACGCACAAATATTGTTGTAAGTAAGTAGATATTTTGATAATATAATAGAATGATTCAACTCTGTAATTGCTTTCAGATGTACAACACAAAAGACCCTGTGCTCTTAACAACCCACTGTTGCTACCAGCATTAAGCCTGGAAATTCCTACCATCATAATATTGCTTACTACGCTTACACCATTTCTGTCAAATGCTCATCTTCCTACAGCTGCAGCCTCCCTATGCAATCCTTAGTTCGAGTCAGGAACAACTGCTTATTCCTTCTGGACCGTGCTGTAGAGTGCAATCATGGACTAGGCCTGGTAATATCTTGCTGGTTGTACCTATTCTCTCTTGCAGACATTCTCTTTCTAGGCAGTTCTGCAAAGATTTTCCTGTGAAACACACAGAATTTCTACTAGCTTGAGGCTTCTTGTTTTGTTGGGTTTTTTCAGCCAAGGTCTTACTAAGATCCGTATTTCATGTGAACTTATATTTTAAATAATGTCTGCAACATCTCTTTTTAAAATATCAGGCTTTCATCAATGTCAGTTCTGATCAATCCTACATCCCTTAACACAGACTTCCAAAATGCCTCACAAAGCAGCTACCCTATAAAATGAAACAGAACTTGAATATTCATTTTACAAAGCCAACACATATGTTTGGTCACAAATACTGGATTATTTTTCTAGTATTTCCTTCTTTTTAAACTCGTGAAGTTTGATTTGAGAGAGTGCTGATCCCTATTCTGTGAAGCAAGCAAGCATCATTAGGATGACAAAATCAAGTCTTATTGTGGCAAGAAGAAATATCATTTAGTGTCAACAACACACTGCTATTGATATGAACTCCTCCTTGCCTCACGGACGAAATAACAAGCTCCTATACACAGACTCTCTAAGCATACCAATAGAGGAAAGAGGCAAGAAAAATACTAAAAATGGCTGTATTAAAGATACAACAGGAAATATGTGAGTCATGAGATGCAAATTCTTTTATCTGTATGAAACAAATTGAAGAAGAGCTTAATATGGCTTCTGCAATTTCTATGGAGTTAGATTAGAACAGAAATATACCTACCAATAATACACCAGATTTAGGCTTCCCAACCAGTATCTCCTAACTGTTCAACACTCTCTGTGAAACAAGTCAGCTTTATGTTCATTATCTAATACTTACTAATCATTTTTCTAAAATGTCACCTTATTTTGGCATCCTGGTTCACCATTTCAGCAGAAATTACCCTTTAACAATACTAGTAGGATCTCATTAAAGCAGAGCTAAGAAACTGTCAACACAGCCAGGATAACTCTTTTCCTATTTCTGAACAAACTCTAGTTCAGAAAAAAAAAAAGTATCTTTCTTTTTAAAAGATACAAAAAAGAATAAACCCATGGTCATGCAACATCAGTATAAATACCACTTTGCACAGTGCCTTGGTTTTTGGTTGCAATAGAGTTCATTTTCTTCCTCAGCAGATGGTTGAGAGCTGTGTTTTGGATTTAGGATGACAATAATGTTGGTAACACACTGGTGTTTTTGTCGTTGTTAAGCAGCGCTTAGTCCAAGTCAAAGGACTTTCCAACGTCTTGTGCTCTGCCAATGTGGAGGTGCACAAGAAGCTGGAAGGGAGCACAGCCAGAACAGCTGATCCCAACTGGCCAAAGTGATATTCCATACCACAGAACATCATGGCCAGTATATAAACTAGGGGGAGTTGACCAGAAGAAGCCAATCACTGCTGAAGGACGGACACAAGCTGGGGGCAGTCAGCAGGTGGTGAGGAATTTTATATTTTTTAAATTGTTTTTTTTGGGTTTTATTCCTCCTCTCTGTTTTCTCTCTTCTCATTACTATTATTATTATATTTTACTTTATTTCAACTTTTATTTCAATATCTCAGGGATTTTATTATATTCCAATTCTACTCATCTTATCCCGGCAGAGAGGGGAGAGAGTAAGTGGCTACGAAGTACTTGGTTGCCAGCTGGGTTAAACCACAACACACATCAATAGCTCATTTTCTAGAATTTAAAGCTATGTATTTAAGCAAATCTGCAAACTATAAAATGTAGTGAGATGAAATACTGCTTGTGTTGTCTAAGTGCACCCAAAATTTAAGCTAATTTCAAACATTTTTGTAGCATCAATTTAGCACGCTAGAATTCCATAGTCTATCTCTTAAAATACGAACAAAGTAATACACAAGGCATAAAAAATTACTTCAAGATAACTTCCTTGTTAAAAATACTTAAGTATAGGGAACAAAGCTATTTAGATACCACATCCAGAAAATGGATGAGGTGTGAAAGAAATCTCTTGTTTAATGTGACCTTTGGCTGTACTTTCACTTGTCATCATTATGAAGTAGCTACTCTCAGTGCCAACACATAAGCTGCGTTATATTATCCCATAACAGTAGTAGCACATCTTTCAGGGAGTGTTTCATACTTCAAGAAACTGGTGGCAGAATGCACTGACAGCACTTACCTTTGTGGCTGCTTATAATAGGTCTTATTCAATAATAAGACCTCATTTACAAAAGGAAATAAGAGGGAACTAAATTTCAGAGAGCATATCGCATAAACTAGGATATGTTGAGGAACTCCCTTGGAGTTCTCAGCTCCAGTGAAAACATTCAAATAAGGAGAAATGTAAATTTCAGATTGGA
Organism: Irena cyanogastra; assembly: GCA_013397155.1. NCBI lineage: Eukaryota > Metazoa > Chordata > Aves > Passeriformes > Irenidae > Irena > Irena cyanogastra. Next base: position 50,068 of record VWZV01008554.1, read on the forward strand.
ACTCTGCCCCAAATAATAATATTCAGAGCTTTGTTACTGTGCACAGACCAAAAATACTGCATCATTAAGATCTGCAACATACTTGACTTTTCTTAACGCATGTAATTAAGAAAATATTTCTGGAAAGCAAATGAATTTGAAATTCAAGTAAGATTAATAGAACAAATATGGTAAATTTACGTTTTATACAATGGTAGCAAGCTGCAGAATAAAAATCAGTAGCTATCATCATCTAAAGCTGTTCATCTAACACCACAGAGAGAAAAACTATTGATACATACTGTACACACATTTTTATCCATGTATATAAATCAAAGGAAACAGCTTCCTTTAAGGCAAGCATATGAAGATACTAAAGCAAGATACAAATTAAATATTCATACATTCAATATTTCAAAATAAGGAATTTGGATATACACATGCATAATTTAAGTTCTATAGTGAAACCTGTCTACAGAGGCCATTTCTACTGTATTTCAACAGCATTGAAACTTGAAATGTACAATGCAGCCTTTCCATGCTGTGTTAAAACTTTAAAGTATATAGTAATTCATTTCAAGCACTAAACATAGAATAAAGGCCACATTATGCACACGGCACTTCTGCAGAGGAACTGCTGCTTTGCCCTATTCATTACAGCTCTGAAACAGGGCTGTCAGTCCTGCAAGGTACTGCCTGAGGTACTCACTGGGAAGTGAGGCCAAATAAATACGCAACTTCAGGAACAAGGTGGCTCACTGGCCCTGAAGAGCCCATCAGTCAGAATTGACTCCAAGTCAAATTCCGATCCCAGGCACCAGTTTTAAACTCTGTTGAGCTGGTGCCCACACCTAAAGCCTGAAATTGGCACCTTACACTGCCCTTATACATTCACTCAAGCCTCTGTGGAGTAAAGATGGTATTTCAGACCTTTTTGATTGGCAGAGGAAAGGAACACAAAAACAGGTTTCACACTATGTTGTACGCTAGAAATGATTCTTTGTGATCACAGAACCTGAAAGTAGTGTCTGTACAATAATACAGGCATGTTAAATTTGAATAGCTTAGAAATTCCTATGCATTCAAAAAGCACTGGGAGAAAAAAACCCCCTTACTATCCACCTTCCTTCCCTCAACATGTATGTCCTTCTGCATGTGTCTAAAGATACCACCATTCCTCCTCATGTATTTAAAACCTTGCCACTGAAAAAGAACTCTCCATAAGGGTTACTAATGAGAATATTTTATTTTCTTATTAAAAGTTAAATGTATTAGTTCAAACATCAAAAGCCTCATTTTAAAAACATCCATTTTACTGGGACAAAAATACATGTTAACTTGTAGAATGTAGAATAATTAAAGAGTACTTATTAAGGGGAAACAAAACTATTCTATTTCTACACAGTTTATAGTAAACGTTTATCTTTGCCCCTTAAAGGTCACTCATTTGATCTTGACACACCCATGAAACCATAGAAGCAAAAGCTAAGTAAGTAGAAAAGTGGTATTAAGGAATATAAAACGAAACAAAATTAGTATCTACATGGTAAATTACTTCATTGAAAACCATCTATGGATTCTGCAAAGAATATACTTTTGCCTTAGAGCTAGTACTTTAATTTTCAAGAACTAAGAAAAAAAAAATCAAAACTAGTCAGTAACAATGCAGCGTCGAAAAGCAATAAACTCAAAATTAAGTTATAAATAATTTAAAGCATGTCATGAAGATGTATTAATAATTCATCAGATAAATAATTTACTAAATAATCAAATAAATAAATAATGAAATACATAAATAAATCAGCAAATAAATAATTCTGCAAAATAACCTAAACAATAAGTCACTAAAACAAATGACAAACCTACAAAACTACAATGATTTTCTAAATTCTGATAGTTTTAAATAAACAAATGTATATAAACTAGATCAATCTTTGGTGGATAGAGAAATATTTTTCACTGCTATTGGTGAATTCCTGATTACACTGCACAAGGATACAATTTTAGATTTTACAAGAGTGCAGTTTTTCCCTTGTAAATTATTAACATGATTGCTACAATACATCCTGCTCTGTATTTTACATGTAATCCCTTTATGTAGCTCATTTTCCCCCCAAAAATGAAAATCTCTTTACAACATTCTTAATTCACATATTTCTTCTTTTTTCCTGGGTGCAGTACTTACAACACTGCAATAGGCTTCTTGGTGGTTCTCTTATTGTCTTCTGCAAACCTTCAGAAGTTTTGCTGCAGGGGAAAAACAAGTAGAATAACCTTAATTATTACAGATGGTATCTCATTCATTAGCAGACGACAACATTTTATTTGAAAGCACAAGAAAAGCTGTTTTATAATTCTACAAAGCAACTTAATGTGAAACAACCATTACAGTTTGCAGACTACCAAAAGTTTTTAGAAGTCTTTGGTGGAACGAGTTCAAGCAGACTGAGGCCTGTTTCTTGTATTTAAGCTGACACACAATCTGTGCAAACTGGCACTAATTCAGACGTAAAGGCAAACCATGAGAAGGACAAAATACTTGGCTGACATCTAATGTTATCCTTGATTTTGGAAGTTCATAGTCCTTGAAAGAATACAGTGAGATCATTTAATATCCACTATCTAAGTACATTCACAATTTAATTAGAATCCTGCACTCCAAAGCCAACATTGGTACCACAAAGGTCAAAATCCACTCTCCTCCTCAATCAATTTTCAGTCTCCATTTATTTTAATGAATAATATTGACAGTCACCACAGCTTTCTTCAAAGTGGTACTCTGTAAATATAGGAGTTGAAGAAATGTGCCACAAGTGTAATCATGTTACCAACTTTTATCTGTTCTGTCAAAAAGGTTTATTTGCTTTCTTTCATAACACACATTACATACAGGAAAGAGCAAGACAGTTTTACAAACCATGCTACTGACATACACCACAACATGGATTCTCTATCTCTGTACTGGACTACAATAATGAAGGAATACATCAAATCTGAAGTTATATATTGTATACATGTATGGTTTTTTGCTCCTTGTTTCAAAGGAAAACAACGTGCAATGTTGTTTCTGGAAGCAGTATCTCAAATTGCTGATGGTGCTGCTGTATTTCAGCATTTAAAAGCATAAAGGATAATTTACTCTTAAAACTACCTGGGCACGTTATATTTAACAAGTCTCAAATTCTCTTTAGGGATTATAATAAGAAAACACTTTGCTTAATCATAAATTTTATATTTATCTTGGCTAAACACCCTCCTTTGGATAGACTGCCATGTTTTGTCAAGAAAAATCAACACAGTGGAAATGAAGTACTTGTTCTGTTGTGTGGTCATTCAAAAGAGTATGTAGAAGTAATGTAAATGTGCACCAGCGCTGCTGATAATTTCACGCTCTCATACACTCATTTCAATTTGCTTTAAAAAGGACTATTCCTCCTGGCTAAATATAGTCATCATGAAAAAGCATACCTCCCCTTTGAGCTAATAACAGTGCAAGCCTCAAGACACAACAGTACAAAAACTTCTATATTTTAAGGAACCTGAAGCACTTTCTTCCCACAGTATGTGTTTCTGAAGTGGGACAAATGAGACTGATTTTTTTTATTTATGCATTCTCATTTAGTGTACAGATTTCTCTTTGAAAATGACAATTCATTCCCACACCACATCTCTGAATCCCATCCAACCCCAAAACAAATCATATATATCCCAAATGCTTATTTTTAAAAGCAATGGGTTCTTGTAAAACCTATACTTTACTTTCAGCCTATACTTTCAAGCATTAAAAGATTTTGAGGATTACTCAGACATACAATGGCTCTGGAGGTTCTGGAATCAGACCCTCTATAGGAAGAACCATTCATTTAGTCATAGAGCATTCATCTGCAGCTTTGGAGCCTGTGGTAGCAGTGATTTTTCACCAACGAGTTACAGTGAAGCTAAAACTATAATTACAGTTACTGACATCTTAAACCCAAAATTTTTCCTTCCTTTTAAAATTTGCTTATTTTTAAATTACTTTCATGTTTAATTTGGGCTTCTAATCTGTGATTACAGAACTCACCTCCTCACACAACTACTTCTGTCTGGAGGGTCATAATTACCTGCTCAAATAAGACAAGCAAATCATTAAAAGAGGGAGACAAACCAACCAATGACCTGGGATACTGCTACCTTTCTCCCACTTGCAATCACCTGAAAATTCCATCCTACACAAGAGACAAAGACAGAAACTGAATTTGATTCTCTTCCTCTCTTTTGCCAGCTGGTCCTTTCCCCCCCCAGCCCTCAAACATTGTCTAGGTGCCTCACATCATGCAGATCATGAGGAAGATTTGTCAACAGAAGACTAAAGCAGAAGGCACTGATGTTCAGGTGTACTCCACAGAGAAGAACAGCAAAAATCAAGTAATCGTGTGTGTTCTCTACTCGCCCAACCTGGGAAGCTGTGCTACAACACAGAGGCTCCCTTGCTGGCACTCAAGTTAATCTGGGTGATAATTCAAGGAACTGGATAGTACCCCACCCCTAAGAACAAATTACAAATATTTACAATGGCAAAATTACAAATTAGACTCAGAGTAAAAGGACTGAGCAACAAAGCTATTTCATTCTCCATCTTTTGATATTGCCATTATCAGAAAGTTTCTTAGTTCAAAGCTACAAATCAGACCAAAAGAACCACATACTGCTGCTTCCTTCCTTTGGGAACTCATGAATACAGAAAACAGGGAAATTTCAGAAAGAGACTGCCATGTAATATCAAAATTTAGGGTTTCTTTTTAATACTCAGGAGTAAACACAGGGAGAAAGAAAAAAGCTGGACAGACCTGCTTAATGAGATTATACTTAATGTAAGGTACTGATCACTATATTCTGACCCACTTTTCAAGGATTCCTGGAATTGCCATAAAGTTACACAAAATATTTAGCATTATCAATGAAAAAAATAAATTATTTAAGTTCCAATTATACATAGGAACTTAAATAATGCATAAATATTTCAAGAATAGAAGGTTCATTCTTGTGCCACAATTTCCTCCTTCTATTTATTACAACTGATCAATTAAATTAAAGATTATCTGTTTAGTCCACTTTACATAGAAAGATACTTTTGTGACGCAGTACAGTACTTCATAAAAATTTTAAATGCATCTCATTTTTTTAATAATAAAAAGTAAAAAAGCAGGTTTTTTACATATTGATAAGTCTAACTAAAAACTGTAAAAATAACCTGGTCCCACAACGTTATAGGATAATTTTGAGTATGTTCTTGGTAAAAACTTTAAGTATTTCTGAATAACTTTTAAACCAGCTTCTTTCAATTGTCTCTAAGGTAAAAATCAATTCTAAAATATTGAAACATAGCAAAATGTTAAATCCCAAACTACTGAATTAACTCCTATCAATACAAGTCATAGCTCATTTGACTGTTATGACCCACATTTCCTAGTCGATTTTTAGATAAAAACAAGCAGATTACCAGCAAAGGTTTATCTCAAATTCCCACATGTACAGCATGCCACATCAAATTTATGCAAATCAACCTCCTTCTCCTCTAGTTTTTTTGAGCTGACAACTCATATGACCTGAAGCCATGGTTAAGGATTACAACTATTTGACTTTCATATTTGTACAATCAGTCATCAGATATGCATGTTAATTGATTTTAACAGATAGTTTTGTATTCTAATGATCAACAGTAAGTGTATATTTTACCAACTTCTTGATTTATAAGAAAATAGAACTTACATCAGTTTTCACAATTAACCCTTCATTGTATTGATTTACAGTATTCAATGGGAACTTCTCAATTATATGTTAACCTCAAAATACTCCAAACTAAGAAATCTTAAATGTGGTAGCAAAATTTCATTTTCAAATTACAGACACTCTTCTGTTGTGTCTAAAATTTATTTAAACAATGCACTGTCAATTTATTAGAATTGATGAAAGACAATTTATACATAAATGGACTGGGCAAACAAGTACTTTGCAGTTATGTAATATTCACATTTTGCCACTTAAAAGTTCATTTCTCTTTTTCAAAGAACCTTAGTCATGCATACCTCGATTTTAATAAGCCCCTAGATGTCGTATATATGACAGAGTACAACACTACATTTAAGATCCTTATTTTTCAAGTTACATGCTTAAGGCCAAAGAGTTTCCCTGTTGTCATCACTAAATATATTAACTGAACTGTTTGGGTTTTTTTTTTTATATGGCTGAAAATTTATACTTAGCAATTAAATTTTTATTTTGGATGCCCTATTTCTAGAAGCATAAATAAGAAATTACAAATTGCACATATTTTCAAGTGAAGAATTGAATATCTTCTAAGTTTATACAATGTGCAATCATTACCTTCCACAATTAATGGTTGTTGTTCTTTAAATCTATTCATATAAAAGAGTGGATATTACATCTTACTCTCAAAAAGATCAGATCATGTCCTGTTCTGTAGAAGGGCTCTCCCAATTTAGGCCTTAATTGCTGTTGTACTAACTTATCATGCACCAATTTTGGTAAAGTAAAATCTGCTGGATCCCTTTCTCAGCATATTTTAATACCAATATAGATTTTTTTTTGATTCTGCAAAATGCAGAATCTTTCAATTTTCTATAAATAACTGAATGAGGTGCAGAGGCTATTCCGCTTTTATTCAGGTGAGCTTTGTACATTTCAAGTTCTGCTACTATTCTCTTTTTGTCTGGTAGCTCAAATTAATTTCAAGTGAGATTTAGCCACTATGAGATTCTGAGACATTCTCCACAACAAAAAGAGACACTAGCCCACTCATGTAGATACCAATGCTTACTCAAGTTCTTGTAATGGACCAAGAACAGAAGAACCTCAAAGTCACATTGCACAACCACGAATAAGCACCTTAACCCCTTAATCAACTTCTAACCCCACTCTTTAATCGACTTCTCTGATTTTTAAAAAGTCTTGATTTCACCCTGAACATAATGAGAAAGTTAGTGAATAAATGATGGGATTCTGTTGCTTAGTTAATAGCTGTTTTCCTTAAACTAAGGTCTGGCAACATGACAGATACCGATAAGGCAAATAAATTCTCTTCAATCTTTCCCTTACTGTGAAACAACTTCTTGGCCTTCAACAGATCTTGATTTAATTCTGAATATAAGGAGAAACTGCAGGTCTGCAGAAAGAGGAAATACATTCTATTATAATCACTAACCCCATTTGAACATCACAGATGTAAGTGCAGAAAGACCCTGGTTTCTCTTCCACAATTCAGTGTCATTAGTTAACCACCTTGAAGACTGATTGTAAGGTTTATACTTTTGTACCCGAGGCAGACCTTAAGATAAATGGAAAGGTGAAGTAAAGATCCTATACTTACATGTGAAACTCCAATATAAACAGCCAGAAGAAAATAGAGGGAAATAGAACAAAAATACGCTAATAAAATCTACATATATATTTTGCATGTAAATATCTAATAAACTCAGAAAATAGATATAATTCCTAGTTTCTAAAAACGTTTTCTATCCCCACTTCTCTTTGAATCTGACTGTTAAAAATTACAAACCTGGTCATGTCAGCTATGAAGAAAAACAAGTAAAATTTAACAACTGCATTACGTATGGGCTGACTGAGCCAAAGAAGTCCTAATCTGCCTAATATATATGGCACATTCATTTACATCACAGTAAATGGGGTTACACCAAGCTGCCAATCAGTCACTAGTGGGGTTCTGCAGGGCTCCATTTTAGGCCAGTGCTCTCCAGTGTCTTCACAAATTATTTGGATGTAGGACTCAAAGGTATACTAAGTTCGCTGACAACACTGAACTGGGAGGAGCTGTTGACGCCTTCCATGGCAGAGAGACCTCATAGAACCATCTTAGCAAATTAAAGGGCTCGGCAATCACCAGCTGTATGACAATTTACAAGGGCAAATGCTGGAATCTGGAACTTGGACAGGGCAACCCTGGATGTATGGACAGACTGGTGAATGAGAGGCTGGACAGTAGCCCTGTGGAAAAGGACTGGGGGGTCCTGGTCAGTGGTGAATTGAATACAAATCAGCAGTGCCCGGGCAGCCAGGAGGGTCAGCCATGTCCTGGGGTGCATCCGGGCACAGCATGGCCAGCCAGGCAAGGGAGGGGAAAGTCCTCTTGTGCTCTGTACTGGGGTGGCCTCATCTTGAATACTGTGTGCAGTTTTGGGCACCACAACAGAAGAAAGATATAAAGCTATTAGAGAACGCAGAGGGCCACAAGGAGGACACAGGGTCTTGAGGAGAAGACTTACAAAGAGTGGCTGAGGTCATTTGGTTTGCTCAGCCAGGAGAAGACTGAGGGGAGACCTGCAGTTACAACTTCCTTGTGAGGGTAAGTAGAGAAGCAGGCACTGATCTCTCCTCTGTGGTGACCAGTGACAGGACCTGAGGGATTGGCCTGGAGTTGTGTCAGGGGAGGTTTAGGTTGGATATTTGAAAAGGTTCTTCACTCAAGGGGTGGCTGGGCATTGGAACAGCTCCCCAGTGAAGTGGTCACAGCACTAAGCCTGACAGAGCTCAAGAAGCATTTGGACAATGCTCCCAGGTACATGGTGTGACTCTTGGGGCTGTATTGTGCAGGGCTGGGAGTTGGACCTGATGATCCCTGTGGGTCCCTTCCAACTCAGGATATTCTTTGATTCTGTGATTCATTTAAGTTACAATTTATATAAACATTTTTACAAGATGCCTGAACCTAGATTAAAGTAGAAACAAAGGAAAATACTGTTTACTACTCACTATTTTTAAACAGTATGTTAATTGCTCATCTCGAAGATTGACGATTAGAAGTAGCATATGATTAACAATACTCATTGTATTTACTAAAAACTGAGAAAAAACAAAGAGTAGAAAGCAATTGGTGATACTTTCTGATGACAACTTTTATATAAAAGAATTGCAACTACAATAAATTCCACAGTTAAATGTTAAATTAAGGCTATGGGTAGAAAGAAAACCAATAAAGCACATTCTGGGAAATGAGAAAATAGTGTACCTAAAAAATGTCCAGTTCTAAGACAAACATGAGTTCAGGGATTGTAAGCCACCATCCAGACACTTTGGATCACTATTAAGGGGATTTTGACAGGGACAGCTGAGTGAAAAAAATCCAGAAGTTCAGTATGAGTGGCTTAGTACCCAACACATTAGTCTACACATAATCTTAGTCACAAATATGAAGCTGAATCCATGAAATATAGAAAACCACTTACTATATTGCCCCTGTTGCACAGTAATGTGTCCTCTGGAGCTATTTCATGCTGAAGATATAATCATGGAAATGGGTACTAGTTAGGTAAGTTTAGTTACCTGTATCCACAGACAATCACATTTGATCAGACATGACCAAAAATCATCAGGGATAAGGGTCGTCCATTGTCCCTGGTGTAGAAAGTATAGTCTTTAGGATGTTTTGTTAACTTCATACCAAAAACATTTAACTACTTTGCAACTCACTGTACAACCTCAATAAAGAAAAAAATATCAATCAGCTGCATCAGTTCTGTACAGCCATATGAACTCCAGCAAAGGTGCAAGGCATAGAAGGAAAAATATCAAAAAATGGCAACAGAGGGAGGACAAAAGAAAATATTGATCATTTTGATGACAAATTTGTCTAAATCCACACACAGGTTATCTAGATGTGATAAAAATCACATTCATAAAAACTCCAAGCATCAATCTGTGAAACAGAAAACGTTATACCACCTCCAAGATTTTTCATTTCTACCAATACCTGCCCTCCCTAAATGTCACTCTATTTTACCATGGTGACTGAATTTCAATGGACTTGATAACACTAAGAAATAGATTAATAAGACTGACATTAGTTTGCTTGCATAAAACCAGCCCACTACGTGGGTGCTGCCTGTCTATAACAATGTGGCACACGAATACTGCCTAAGTGGCCAAATGCCTCTTCTGACATGAAGACTCCTTTTGGGACTCTCAGTCTCTTCTCTCTTCTCTCACAGGAGAGCTATGCCTTGTGGCACCCAAATGGACAAAACATAGAAACTCCACTGGTAAGAGAAATGAACGGCTGCACAGTTTCTCTTTGAACAAGTAACTATTTTACATAGAATCATCAAGTTACTGAATGCAAACCACAGCAGAAAACCGCTGCAAATTTCAATCCTGTTAGTGGATACATGAATTGAGGGAAGAAGATGTAAGTATCATCACTGTAGGGCAAAATTGCTGGGTTTTATTTTAAACATGCTTAAACTCAACGTTTTAACTTAAACATTTAAGAGTGATTTTAGTCTGCAAGTTTTACATCTCTTGCCACCTGAAACTGGCGATCCAAATGTCTATAATAGCGCATTTGAAATGCTGAGTTATATTAATCTCATACTAACTATAGCAGTTCAATTTCAACAAATTTCTCAGGGTTTTTGCATATTGCTGAATAAATGACTCTGGAATTAGCTTACTTTTCTTGGAGGCATTATATGAGATTATTTCTTAGTCTCCTCCTCTTTGATTTAGTACACATCTTCAGATAATTTATTAATGTTCTGGATATCTCATTCATCATCTATTATTACTAGTGTCATAAATTAGAGGAATGGAACAAAGCACTGGACTACACGCTTTTTCTACATTCATCAATAAAACAGCTACCTCTATTAGCAAACACTCTGTAAAGTAGTTGGTTTATCCACTAAGATGAGATCAGGAGCAGTTTTTTAACTCGAATCCCAAAACAGAATAGATTTATACTATAAGAGGCTATTAATGAAATAAAAATCAGGGCTTCACTTTCTAAAATATAAAAAGCTAGAAATAGCTGGTCCGCAACACACAAAAGCAAATGTCAGACATTGCTATGTCTTCTAAAATGCTCAGATGAATTAAAAGGCTGATGAATCCCAGTTTTACCTGGAAAAATGGATTAATTGTTAAAAATGCTATAATTTTTTCAGCACACTATAAAACAGTAAAGACAAGGAAAGATTCAAACAACAGAAATTTAAATGTCAACATGCAAATTAGTGGTAATATTGCTCAAGAAGAAAAGTTGCCCGAACCAGTGCTAAGTAGGAAAAATTAAATCCCTTGCCTTTTAGTTTTTGCTTTTTCTTTCTTCTTTGGTTTTTTGGGTTTTTTTTATTTGTTTGTTTTTTGGGTGGGTTTTTTTTACAATCTAAACACAAAGGACATTGGAAAATACAATTGTGAAAATTTCATCATATTTTCAAGATAATGGATATTAGTGAGAATCCTGTAAGTAATATATTATATTGCAGTATACTATTCTACATGAAGTACTTGAAAAGAGACAGAATTGGCATTATCATGAAAACACTAACTTTAAAAGGTCATTATGCCCGCATCAAATGACATATTGGAATTAAATCTGAATATCCAAAAATCAGTTTTTGTTGTTTTATGTAGAGACTGTTGATATATTTTGTACACATTCACTGTTTACATTCCTTTAACTAAATCTCTCATTAAGACAAATTAGTATTTTGTACGACGTAACAATACTGCACGCACCTCTTTCTAACTGTTTGTTGAAAATATTTAAGCCAGGGTTAGGACTTCATCAATGGAATGAGATACAGAATTTAAGTTCTTATAATATAGAAGAAACTCCAAACGTTAGACTGGAGGTGGATAAAATGGTTCCAATAGCAACTGTCTATCTAATTTCTAAATGGGAAGAAATTCTTTCATCTTTAGGCACTAGAGATTAGGTATTTCAGGCTCCAATATGACCTGAAAACAACAAAATAAAAGTTTCCAACTAAATTAAAAGTTTCTTATTGTGCTACCTCTAATTCAGGACCCTCATTATTTTCTTTATAGAACCTTCACTAGCTGTAGCAACTGATGATTAATAAAACATACTTGCACCAATGCCTTTTAAAGCTAATTCAACTCAATACAGTTACGCTCTCCTATAGTTACAACCAAGAGTGGAACAGAAAATTACCTACACAAGCTGCACCTTTTGTTAGTCTCCAGTTTGATCAGTTTGGCAAGGATCGTACCTCTTGTTGAATCTATAAAGGCAGTTTGCAATCAGAAAGAACCTTATCATTACATGACGAAATAAGTAGTACCCTCTTTGTACTAAGGTGCACTTGGTTTGAGGACCTACATAAAGGGGAGAAGCCAATCCCTTCTCTGATTGAGAGCAGCCACTTGCACTCTCTTATTATCACTTGCCTCACTTCAGATAAAAATGCACACTGTCAGGGAAATGCTAAATGTAAATCTTCCCTCTCACGATTATTAATTACAATATTTACCCATTAGTAGATCCCCTGAATTTCATTTTCAGACTTGGTGAATTTCTAACTTCTACAATGGGAAACTTAATTAGAGAAGAGACTATAAGCAAGTCATACCCAAAACGTCCAGCAGTAATCTAGAAGCAACAGTTAAAAGATAGTTCTCTGGTGAAAAAGAACTTCATTGAACCTGGTCTCCCATGACCAATGCAATTGCTCTAGCAACTGAGGCAGTAGTCAAAAAACAAAGTGCTGGCAATAGCAACATTCCCTCATGCAAGAGTTTCCTTTACTTAGTGTTTTCAAAATACCTGAGACTTTTTCCCTTCCTGTTTTTTTGTTCACTGAGTGAAAAACTTATGTTTGCATGAATTCTTAACAGAACCTCACATCAAGGAACATACACCGTTAATTTACTTCAGCCCAACTTCAATATATTAACTTTGAGATGCACAGAAGAAGGTTTTTCTTTTCCTCATCCCAAAGAGATTCTTAATTCCTTATCTAAAACCCTACAACAAAATCCCAGTGAAGAGTAACTACATTTTCCAGATAAATATGCAGGTAACCTGTTCTTTATTCTGAATACACTATTTGTTGGTGATAGATTTTAACATTAATTAATAACTGTATAAAAGTACTGAAAAATCATGGAAAAATGCTTTAGCTCATCCCAGATGGAATGTGGAATACAAGAGTCAAATTTCCTTTAATTATGTCAACATAACTTTCCTTTAACTCTTGCTACCTAACTCTCATAATCTTCAGATCTGCTGAAAATATCATCAACGAAGAATAAGCTGCATGCTGAATATACAGCAACTAACCATGAAGAAGTAAACAAAAATAACATTTCTTAGGTTAGAACACAGAATACAATCAATGAATCAATGAGAATCTTGAATGAAACAACAAAATCTTTTTAGATTTATTTTTATTGCAGGTTCTACAAGACACAAAGTTCTGTCATCTTTTTAAGACAAGATATCCAGAAGGCTTCAGATATTTATATACCTGCTAGATAGGATCACTACTTGTAAATGTTGATTCTTAACTTGATTTTAAGGGACATCACTGTTACATTCTCTATTTAGAGAAATTACATGAAATTTAAACCTTTGCTTCTTAGCAACACCATACCCTCTAAATTGTACCAGTACAGTTGAGTACCCATTCTCAGACATATTTTTTAGCCCCATATATTAGAACATTCATTCATGTAGTTGATCAGAAGCACATATGGTCCTGCAATTATCTAAAACATTTATCACTGGGACAAAAGGCCAAGCAGGACAATTGAAATCCTGTTACCACAAAGCAGTAGTTAAATGCAAGAGGAGAACTGGGAAGATGGCATTCTGAAGCAAGCAGACAGGTAGCAGTGGAGGGCCAAAGCCAACAATACCAGGACCAAAGACAAACCCCCCCCAACAGGGGGATGTGAAACTAATTTCCTCAACTCAATTATTACCACTAGTAAAGAAGCTTACTACAGCTACATGATTTAACAACAAATAAACCAGCATTGCTAAATTCAGAATCCACTAAAACCATACTACAAATTGTTGCAAAGAAATAGGGCTTGTTTACTCCTCATTACAACGTCAGTGAGTCAAAGAGTTGATTTTAACAACAAAAGCCTGACAGACAAAAATGCCGCCAGCTCTGTCAGACTGCTGGAAGAGAAAGTCAAGGCTCAAATGATTGCGTTGATCTTTGACTGAAACTGTAAAACAAGTCAGTTTCTTCAAAGCCAAACATAACACTGAAGCCAACAATAAGGAATGTTTTAGTTTTTTCCAAACAATGAATTTTTTGATGTCATGAGCTCTGGAAGTTTTTAATCACACTAAAAAAGCATTAGGAAGGCAAATGTATACGACCCAGGCCCATAAGCAACCACCGGACTGGTTTTCCTGACTAATCTTAATTTTTCTTCTCTCACCTAACTTCCAGTATCAATACTTCTTAATAATAGATACTCTCAAATTTTTAACTAGCTTTTAACACACGTTTTCTTTCACTATCTAAATCTGAACAATAATTCATATTTGTTCACTGACTAAATTCCAGAGTAATCTGTATTTTATTAGTCACACGGAAATTGGAGTGCTACCCACAAGACTTCAAGATAAAACACTTCACTGACACAAATCAGAATCAAAAATTCATCCCATTTAAATACTAACAGCCTTAAGACACATGATTTTATGCTTTTAATTTAAATAAAGGTAATTGAAAACACCATGTTTACTGTTCAGAAGCAATTCTTAGTTATCCTTCCTGAACTCCTGATTCTCAGTACGACCACCTATACCTTAAGTAAGTCTTCTCATTCCTTTTTTAAAAAGTCAACACTCACTAAATGTCTCTCAATATTTGTTCCAATATAATTTTATAGTATATTTATTAAGATTTCTGCTGCTACTCACTAGAAACCAGATTCATCAATGTTTACTTTCTAATTTTATACATAAATTTATTTCAAGTAAAATTTTAACCCATACAAAGGAAGCTAATTTTTACATACTGCAGACATCATAAGCCCCACAGAAGAGTAACAGCAGAAATTAAGTTAATGACTGGAATCAGAGCCAGAAACACTGGACAGACAATAGTTTAATTTAACCGATTGCTGCACAATCTCTTCTTCTACCTCTCACCTCCAGTAAATTTATCTTCATTATAACTATATTGGTCAGTTCAAGTTTGTTTAGCTGCAGGTCTTTCCATCACTGACATCAACAGTGAAGTCACTCAGGACTTACAAGTACAAATCAATTTTGTCTTCCAGGAACAAATCTTAAACATCCAGAAGCTCAGGACCCCAATATTTGAGTTCAGGAACTGAGTGCTTAGTAGGCATCTGGAAAGTAATGAATTACTTCACTTAGCTGTACCAGCACTTTATTATCCATTTTACGTAAGAATTCATAATGATAGCAACCGTATTGCTTGGCATGGAGCAAAACCATGCAAGCAACCAACAGATATTTCCTCTGGCCCCTGCCAGATCAATTAATTTTGGTAACAGAGACAAATGCCTTCAGAACACCAGAGCAAGACAACAGAATTCCTCTAAAATTATAGAAACAGAAAAGAATACATACTGTGAAGAAGTGAAAAAGGTTTTAAAAATAATTCACTGAAGTAATTCTCCATATCACCAGTAAGGCTGTTTTCAGTAATGTACAGCATGCTACACAATACTTTATAGTAAAATAATTTCATTGCATCATATGCTTCCCAGAAAAAGATGGCATAGTCTACCTATCCAGAATGCTTGCCACTACAAGCATTTCATTTTAACAGAATAGAATTGTTTAGGTTGGAAAAGACCTTTAAGATCATCAAACCCAACCATTAACACTGCCAAGTCTACCATGTTCTGAAGTGTCACATCCAAACAACTTTTAAATACCCCAGGGATGGTGACCCAACCATTTCCCATGGGAGCCTATTTCAGTACTTCACAAATCTTTTGGTGAAGAAATTTTTCCTAAAACCTAATCTAAACTTTCCCCAGCACAATTTGAGGGTTTCTCCTCTTGTCCCATCACTTGTTACCTGGAGAAGAGATGAGCCCCCACCTGCACAAGGCCTCCTTTCAGATAGTTGTAGAGAGCAATAAAGTCTTCCCTGAGCTTCCTTTTCTAGAGGTTAAACAATCCCAGCTCCCTCAGCCACTCCTCATGTACTCCAGACCCTTCACCAGCTTCACCGTCCTTCTCTGGACTTACTCCAGACCACAATGTGTTTCTTGTACACAGGATTCAAGCTGTGCCCTCACCAGTGCCGAGTGCAGGGAGACAACCACTGCCCTCATCCTGCTGGCCACACTGCTGCTGATACAGGCCAGGATGCCAGCGGCCTTTCTGGCCACCTGGGCACACACTGGTTCATGTTCAGCTGCTGTAAACCAGCATCCCTGGGTCCTTTTCCTACATGAAGCTTTCTAGCCACTCTGCCCCAGCCTGTAGCAGTTCACTGCCTGGGGATGATGCAACTCAATGGCAGGACTTGGCACCTGGTCTTGTTGAACCTCAGCTCATCAACCCACCCTGTCAAGATCCTTCTGTAGAGCCTTCCCACCCTCCAGCAGATCAACACTCCTGCCCAACATGGTGTCAGCTGCAAACTTACTGAGGGTGTACTCCATCCCCTCATCCATACCCTTGATAAAGGTATTAAACAGGGCTTGTCCCACTACTCAGCTCTGGGAACACCACGGTGATCTGTCACCAGCTGAATGCTACTTCATTCACCACCATTCTCTGGACCTGGTCAGCCAGCCCATTTTTACCCAGAAGCATCTGCCTATCCAAGCCACAAGCAGCCAGTTTCTCCAGGAGAATGCTGTGGGAAACAATAGCAAAGGCCTAAAGTCTAGGTAGACAACATCCACAGTCTTTGCCTCATCCAGTAAGCAGGTCGCCCTGTCATAGAAACAGATCAGGTTGGTCAAATAGGACTTGCCTTTCCATAAACACGTGCTGGTTGGGTCTGATCACCAGGTTGTCCCATACATTCCACGTGATGAGATTCAAGACAAATGCCTTAAATTTACACTTTTTAACCTTAAATTTGCCCACACAATGCAAACAATACTTACTATAAAAAGAAAATAGTTTACCTAATGAGATCAGTTAAAATCCAAAATCTAAACACAAAGCCTAGTCAACCATAAACAGCAAGAATAATGCCCATGTAAGTTTTATATCTTGTATTTACCAATCTTCCATACTTTTACTAATATAATATACATCAACTTAGAAAATGTAATGAGAAGTTAACATTTATTATTATATGGGATTATCTTCAGGGTCAAAAGAGTTCCACTCTGAATACATATTTCACATGATATTAAAAAGAAAAAATAAATCTGCTGCATCTCTACCTACTAGTCATATGACAAGACAATATGAGGTTTATATCATTCAAGGATTATCAAGATAGCTGTGTGTTTAATTATTAGTCGGTAACCATTCAAAGCCTAGTTATTCATTCATCCTCCTTTATTCCACATGCTGAAATAGACTCCTTGAATAAAAATTCTCATTTCACTGACTGTAAACCTGATCAAGTGAATAAGGTGTAGAATTAAAACTAAGATATAAAGTTCTTAATAAATGCAGCTCTAATTTACTTTTACTTCTGTGAATTTCAAACTTTGTTGTGCTCTCACCGTTCAAATCTAAGAATGGACCATTTCATTAGCTGTAATACTGAACCAGCTGCCACAATATTGTCTTTATCCACAAATCAGTTACTGAGGTTAGCAATGCCTAACGAGCAGACTTTAGTTTAAAATCAGAGAACCATAGAATATCCTGAGTTGGAAGGGACCCACACGGACCACTGAGTCAAACTCCTGGCCCTGCACAGGACACACCAAGAATCACACCATGTGCTGTCCAAACACTTCTTGAACACTTGAGGCTTGGTGCTGTGACCACTTCCTTGGGGAGCCTGCTCCAGTGTTCAATCACCCTCTGGGTGAAGAACCTTTCCCTGATAATAAATGCAGTCCAACTCCTGTATGAAATTCCTAATGACCTATGGTAGCAGTACCAGCATAGGTAAAGAAAGCCCATGTGGTGAACAGAACAGTCATTCTTGGCTTTTTTTCCCATGTACATTTCAATGTTGTTTAGGAATGGCAGCAGTTTTCTGGCTTGAATGCTCCAGACACCTTCTTAAGATCAAGATTCATTGAAAACAAAGAGATAATTTGCTTATAATAGTATGCATATAGATAAGGTTTACATATCTGATATAGAATTCTAAAATGCTTATATGTATGCACAGAACCTCTTATACTGACTAAATATTGAAAATCTTCCACAGCACCTACCATGGCTTTATGAAAGAGATGTAAACGAAAAAATAAACAACTTTTTTTTTTTTCATTCTCTAGAGAATTAAAAGAACAGGCGGTACTTGAAACACATTTCATGAACTGTCATAAGCAAGACAGATTGACTGACATAAGACCCAGCACAGCTGAGTGGTCAAATATGCATAAGTACATGTATGACTATTTCAATTAATGAATGAAAAACATTCTTCTTAGTTAGCAACACATTACCAGTTGGCCTCATACCAGCCTTACTGAACACTAAAAAGTGTGATAATCAGGTGTATAATGAAAAAATCAAAGCAAAAAGAGAATTGAGTTTTTGGCAGAACACGATCAGAGGACACCCAACTGAACAAAGTGAAGGTGATTGTTTTGAGCCATGTTGAGTCTAAGACTTCCACTGTGCAAAGTCAATAGACTCTGACTAAATTCAGATGTATCTATTCCAACCTAGTACAGTATTGGGGTTTATTTCCTTATACTTGGTGACAGACATTTCCTTTTAGATTTCCTGCCAAATGTCATTTGGTGGGATCACAACATGTACAATGAGGAGCATCTCATGGTTACCAACAACTTGTCCCATTTCTTCAGAAACGCGTTTCAAATTAAGGTTCACATGGGCAGAGGGAAACAAAAATTCAGCTTCAATCTCACCTTATCATTGTTATTCCTTCTAGACCTAGAGCCATTCCACCACCAAGATGCAGCTACATCACTAACAAGGGTCAGCTAACTCAACTCAATGTCAGACCTTTTCAGTTTGAGAGGTCACAAAGCCCAGATCAGCTTAGGACACAGGAAGTTTGCAGGTTTCTTTGTTTAGTTTTTCTTGTTTATCACAGTATTAATAAAATAACTAGTCTTTCAAGGACTGTTGTGATTTATACAGGCCCATGGATGCAGCAACGCCTAGCACAGCTCAGGGCAGTTAGATGATCTGTGACCAGCTGTCACAGACAACAGAGGTTACAGCAGGATGTTGAACTACAAGCTCTTGCTCAAAGCCAGTCCACTTCAGAAACACCGAAGAAGATGGATGGCACAGGTAGAGCTCTGAAAGGAAGACACAAAATGTCCAGCATGGAAGAGAAACCATCTCTCACTTATGCAAGATGACACACACCCTTAGATTTCTTTTTCATTTGCTTACCTGTACAGGCAATTAGAAAGTCTACTTGCATTTCATTTTCACTTTACTGTCATCTTTTACTTGTGACTTCAAGTCACTGTATCACAACGATGGCAGGGACTTTGAGAAGAACTGACAGTCTCTGAAGCCTCAGCTTCAGAAAAAGGTGAATGTCTCATGAAAGTAAAAATACCTAGAAACATTCCGTTAAGTTAGTGAAACTACAGAAATGTATCTCAAGTTATGGAAAAGAGGTTAGTATATCAAGAGGGACTACATGGAAAGTCACAGTATCCAGTGGATGCTATAAACAGACATAGCAATGAATCATGACACACCCATTACTAGCTACTAAAACAAAATTCTGGAATTGACACCAGTTCCAGTTCGTTCAAAACTAAACAAAATGAAGAAGAATAAAATTGGCATGGCCATAACATTTCACCAAGCAATATTCTTAACTGTAGACAGGAATTAGTCTCAAGTGAAATGTCAGTTAATTTATTGCTGTCAGTTCAGCATACATCGCAATGATGAAATCATTGCAAAATGTAACTCAGGACTTTGAAAGATAAATTCTTTCACACTGAAAAAATGAAACTGCTACCCAACCTTCACTTACTCTGAAGTTAACCTGAGTAGTAATTTTGAGAGTTGTCTGATCAGGGCGAGTAAGAAACATTAGCTGAAATACCATATTAGCAACTTGGAGACTTGCTGGCAACTTGAGTATCTTTTTTTAGATGAAAAAGTGTAGATGGTATACTGAGCACATCAGAAAGAGTGCCAGCTTAATGTAATGTACTGTTCCAGATATATTTCTTTCTAAAGTAAACTGAATGTTTGAGAAAAATGAGAAATCCTTGACCACTTTTTCCTCTCAGTATCAAATACATCTCTGTCACCATTTTTACCACTCAGGTTCAAAACAAGATCTACATCAGCTCCTCTTCATTTTCCAATATATTCAGATCTCATCTAAAACTTTGTCATTGCTCTTGTTGCTTAGTATAAGACCTATACATATAGGAGTCAACCTGCCTATACATCAAAAATTCTCATTTACCCCACTTACTCATGAGATTCAACTTGCCTCCCAGTCAACCCATGCAGTGCACAGTTTCTAAAATGTTCATCTCACTGGTTGCCAAAGTTTTCAATTACTGTAAACACAGTCCTCTTGAATGATCAAGCGTCTCATCAGCAATTTTACATTCTTTTTCTTGTTTGCATCTTTATCATTACATACCATTATACAATAATGGAAGACAACATGAATAAAAACCCCTGTAGAAGCCTGTTTTCCACTACTACTACAAATACAGTGAGCCAACACAGTCTACTTCAAAACCTAATGCTCTATCTTTACTTGTAGTGTTATTTGTTCTTTGCCCACATTTCTTTTCTAGTGAGCAGTTATGTAGTGCTGAGCTGCCTACTGTGGCTAAACCACAACACCACCCTACAATTATTTGTGTTGCAGCTGCATCTCCTCATGGCTTGAAAACAGAAGCATGTGCCTGACATGCACAAAAATCAGGCAAACAAAATGTTGAGACATAGTCTGCAAAAAAACAAAACAAAAAAAGAGTAATGGCCAGTTTGACACACTTTCTGTGTCACTGGATTTGATTTTATTCAGCGTTTCCAGAAGATGGAATCCTAAAAGAATTCTAGCTTCTTTCAGGCTTATGAAAGTCCATGGCTGCAAGCATTAGCACAAAGTAGAACTGCAAAAGGTGCAAAAGGCAAGAGGGATCTATGATAAATGCTCTTTGCTAAAAACAAAACAAAACAAACAAACAAACCCAAACAAACAAAAAAACCCAAAAACCAAACAAACAAAAAAAAGCTAAAAAAACCCCCACAAAACAAACCAAAAAAAGAGACTATTAAGACTATTCAATGCCTGTTATTAAGCTTCATACTGCAGTTTTTCCTCTTAAACCCACTGGTTTAAGTCCTTGTCATCTACTTTCTAGCCACACACTGCTCTTTCTCAAGCTCATACAGCTTGACCTAGGCCAATCCATTACTTTTGGAAGAGGATAGTATGAGTCTGAAGATTTTGAGTGCAACGGAAAATGCAAAACTACCCCAAGTATCACTGAAAGCTATTTCAAAACACTGCCAAAAGACTGACTATCTGTATTTAGGAGGTATCTAACCTGCTTAGGGACTAAATGATAATTAACAGCAGCTCTACAAACTAAGCACTTCAGTCAATATTCAAAAATTATAGCACAAGTCTAACAATACACTTCAATCCCCATCTTGGTAACGTTACAAGTAGTGAAATGATGTTCACTCAGCCCACATTTACCCTCTTCTCAGATAAAATTACTCACAGTGGAAATTATAACCATGACTGATCATACACTATTACTGTAAATTAATGTAAAAATCTAGTCTCCCGCAACAGCAATGAAACAGCAACAGTTCTAATGCTCTAATTCCTGGCATATGTCAGTTTTGAATATTTGAATATTAACTTATAGGGAGAACTACATATTTTTCATCTAATACAAGAGAATTTTGGCAGTTTATCAAAAAATTGCTAAAGACCAGAACAAAAATGTTTAACATAATGAAAAACAAGTTAAAACTTTCTCCAATCACTGAGGCTTCTGAGTGCACAGGAGTGCAATCAAGTAACATAGCATCTCAGCAGGATTTGCAAAAGCTGACAGTGCCACTTGGTCATTCTGTATGTGTACCTCAATCCACCCAGCTGTGCAAAATGTCAAAGTGGAGCTCTATGTTCAGTGGCAGTAGCTGTTTCTGTCCTTTGCTTCTCCCCACTCAGTTTTGTAAGGACTGAACCTTGTGATAAACTGATTCTGAATTTGTGGGTAAAGACAGCATGACCACACCAAATAGATGTTAGACACCATCATCATCTATAGCTACTAAGAATTAATTTGTATCTGTCTAATACGTGCTTCATTTCTTCTCAGCTACTTAATTTCCCACACTTCACCCCAAAGAATGTACTTAAGGCTCCAGATAGAAGTTATAAGAGACCAAATACCGGGCAGCTTTTCCATCTCTGCAGATTGAACTTTGACACTATATTGAAGGTGTGTCAAATCAGCCATCAACTTCAGTGGTCAAAGGTGGGAACCAAAAGTAATCAGCAAGCTGCTTCTGTCCATATACATTTCTGAAAAATGTGTAGTATGAAAGTGACCACAAGCAACTGGCAATCAGCTGAAAATACAGCAGACACATCCTGCCTTAGACATATCTCGTTCCATCTATCCCTTTAAATCTCTTCCCAATCCCCTGAGGTGCAGTGGAGCCTCAACTCTCATCTCGCACCTAAATCAAGCAATCTGCAAATCAAGATTCATGGGAAGTATAATGAGGAAGAATTGGGACTATAGCACAAATCCAAAAACCAAAATAGCCTTCTACTAGGCGAAACTGATCCTGACTACAGAAGGTAATCTCGTGAGAAAGGGACCAAGCATATAGTATTTATACTGCCTTATAGGTTTTTTTTAAAAATCTATATAGGAATGAATTTTTAGTTTGAAAAGAGAACCGCCTGAAACAAACTTGCTTAAAGTAATACGCCAAGTACCAACACAAAATTTCAAAGGGCATTTCATGATGATGTGTTTCTCCAGAAAACTGTGAAGTAAATTCACAAACAAAAGGTGACATTTACCCTCACTCATAAAATGTCCTCATTTAATTCTCACTGGCTGGTACGTTTGAAAAGTACACTTGAAAAAAAATTCAACAAGTCCTAATTGTAATGCAGACATTCAACAATATAAAATTATAGGTTTTTTTATTCCTTTGGTTTCATTTCTCAAGGCACCAACTTCTGACTGAATGCTTTAAATGTGTTTCATGCACAGTGAAAATACACCACTCAAATTTGGAAGAAACCTTTCCACTGACTGGGACATGAATTTCCTCTTATTACAGGAAGTCAGCAACTTCTTGCCTGTTGCACCTTCCTCTGCTTGCAATCACTCACTGCTCTTTCAACCAGCCACAAAAATTAAAATTACAGGTATCCAGATTTTTGCATACTTTAAAATAAAAGAATATCTTCAAAATTGTCTGCTACGTCTTTTCATGAAGCAGGAAAACTGGTAGAAACAACCAGTGTAAGTTTTATGTACAAATATGAATCTACAGTGAAAATCTACAGCTCAAAGGAGTTCAAATCTTTGTCCCATTAGCCTAGCTGCTCAACGCATTGTACATAAAGGTTATGGGGTACAATGAACTATAAAAGGTATTGTCACAAGCAGCACCAGGTTTAGTCTGAAAAAAACCAAACCAAACTATATAGATACGTATAAGAATTGCCCAGTTACAAATTTTAATTTATTAACTTCTACACAAAATGTGTATATTTATTAGCATCATAGGCCTAAGTGTAAGTGATGTGAATTGAAAATAAGTCAGGCCCAAAGGAGGAGAAACACTATACTACTGTCTCATGAATAACTGAAAAACAAGCAAGGCTCCCACATATTTTTTTAAAGTATGTGGTGCTGACAAAAGTAACAGGCTGTATATTCAGCAGGGGCCCAAGTCGCTGTTCTGAAAGCATACGTAAGTTTCCCAGGAAGCAGGACATATAAAACAAACATGAGTATCAGCAGAGAGCCACTCGTCTCACTAAAGAAATTAATAACACCATTACCACTGCCAGCACAATCATCAAGTAGCTTATCAGATGTACATTAAGGTAAGTATACTAAATGTTTACTTCCATTTGCCCCGTGAGCATTAGATCTATTCTCCTTGTATCACAGAAACCCAGAATTGGTTTGGGTTGGAAAGGATCTTAAAGATCATCTCATTCCAATCCCTCCTGCCCTCAGCATGGACACCTTTATCTAGACCAGGCTGCTCAGGGCCCCACCCAGCCTGATGTGGAACAGGTCCATGAAGGGAACACCCACAAGTTCTCCAGGCAACCTGCTCCAGTGCCTCACCACCCTCATAGTAGAGAGTTTCTTCCTAACACCTGATCTAAAGCTACCCTATTGCAGTCTGAAGTCATCACCCCTTGTTCCATTCAATGCATGCCCTTGAAAAAAATCCCTCTCCAGCTGTCTTGTAGGCTCCTTTTGGGTCCTGGAAAGCTGCTCTAAGGCCTCCCTATGTGTTACCCTCTCCAGGCAGAACAGCCCCAACTCTCCGAGCCTGTCTTCCCAGGAGAGGTGCTCCAGCTCTCTGCGTCATCTTTGTGGTCCTCCTCTGAACTTGCTGAGGTCAGAGTTATATCTTGCTCAGAGCAGGTTCTTTATTACATCTACTCTTTCACTCTACTTACCAAACTTTTGTAACATTGTTTACTATTTAACATGTTTAAATTACTTTTCATTTCTCCCATTTAAGCAATGTATTTAAAATTTAAGATTTATTCAGTATTTTACAATGCACTCCTGTATTAGCAGTGATGAGATAGTATAAAATCTTGGTTTGCTGAATCTTTTCCTTTGAGTTATTGTTTGGCTGTGAGTAAGTCACTTTCCTCTTACTGAAATTATTAATGCTATTTTCATTTATAGATTAAAGGTTCTACAAAACTACTAAACATTAATCATGAATAATCCAGATAAAGTTTACTTAATAACAAGGTACAAGAAATCAAAGTATCACCTTGACACTGGATCCTCTCATTCAGTTCTATACTGCAAGCAAGCATGCTGATGTAAGCATGATAATGAAACAAACATGAAACATACCACCTGACGCTTAAAGTCTCTAGCTTTAAAAGAGGTCCAACTTACATGGGAAAGGTCAGTGGGAACACTGAGAAAAAGTTTTAAAGCAGAGATGATAAAAAAACTAGTAACTTTTAAAGAGAATAATATTAATTTTGAAAGAGAATCTGTTGGGGAAGATCTGAAAATAAAAATAAAGTTTTCAATACCGCAGCTTGTCAGACTTCAATCAGTAAAATATAGGCAGATCTTTCACCAGATATAAATGTTTCATTACCCTGAACAATGACAGGTAGGAAAAAAAGAGGGTTGAGGAAAGAGTGTGCTTATCCACATAATACTGGATGCAGGAGCCACTGGACACATACACCACTGCTAATGTAAAGGACCCAGAATACAGCCATCTTCATCAACACTGCATGAAATAAATGAAGCTAAAAAATATAACTAAATGGCCAGCATACTGGCAAATCAAACTGCTTGTTGACATATCCAAAGCATAGCAGATAAGAAATTATTATCAGTGTTGCTCAAGTAATGATTGAGCATTAAGCTACTCTTTTAAGAATTGAGGAAAGAGTGCTGAGCATAACACTGGGAAGGTAGATTATAAACACAGCATTGTAAAATTTGTAAAATAACTACATATTACCATGGATAATGAAAATATCCACCTATATAAAATTAACTATCAACAAGAAAACTATTATGCCTAACAAAACTCAGGGTCAGCATTGTAAACCCTTATAAACAGACAAGAATTTGAGGAGCTCAATGGTATGGCAGTTAATCCACAACTGGGAAGTTTTTTGTAACTTCATTTAAAACATCTGCCGTTGGCCACTAAGTCACAAAACAATGGCCTGGATGACAATTCATCTGATATCAAGTACAATTCTTACACTAATATTACAGTGAAGTCTAAATGCCAAAAATTTACTTCTACAGTTCCAGAAATACTCTTTAAAACTTTCAAAAATTTCTATTCCTTCCACAAACTCAAGTCTATTCTCCATGTGCATCATAAAACTAAACTACTTCCCAACAAGAAAAAGAAAAGACCAAAGTTCCACTAGTGTAAAACCCAGAGAATACATTAAAATAACATTAATTATGAAGCAGGCACAATCCAGGTTTCAAGAAACATCATTCAGACATTCATTACCTGGTAATTCAGAATCAAAGGATCCTGACTGTATGTGGGCCTAAGGGTTAAAAACAACAGCTCACTCAGGAGGTGGTGATAATAGAGGACTGTTACAGACCATCAACTCAAACTAGAGAACAGTAGGATTTTTTTTTCTTTGGTAAGCCCTATTTTTAACACACTGAAAGATAAAGGTCAAACTGAAGTCTTCAATACTGAAAGTTCGTATCTCAGGATCTTAAGCTGGCAACAGGAAAAACATCAGTTTTTAAAATATTATTAGTAACAGTCTTCTAACAGCATTCACCATAACCAAAGAAATTATCAAATATTCCATTATAATAGCTACAATGAGTATGTCACTGGAGTAGGCACTGGGCATAGCCTAAGAATTACTGAGCATGATCAAATTACATAGCCAGATAAAGATTACTAAGTTTTATATAAACATAAAACACACAATGATGCTCATATTCCTGAGTTTTCAAACTTTCCAAAGCAAAAAAGTGTTATGAACAAAATTAATTGGGAAGAAATATCTTAGACAGAAAAACATGAAAACAGAATCTTTCCTAGTGGCTTTTATCTTGGGTCAGTCAATTCAACAGCTAGCAAAAGGACAAGTTTTGTACAGTTTTGGCTACAGCTCAGCCTAGTTTCTCAAAACCCGATTTTTTTTTAAAGTAAGTTTAAAAAATAAGCAGGATCAACAACTTAGAACAGAGGAGGCTGGATCACCATCAATATAAACTACTGTTGCAGAGTGTAGAAAAGTGAAAGACACAAAACATCCAACCACGACACCACTAAGGGCATTGGTAACAAACACCACCTCAACAATAACAGAGGCCCATAACAAGACAGAGGTGGCACAAGTGTTAAAAACTGTAATGACAGATCAAAAATAGCCAATAAATACTTTCATTCTATAGTTGGAAAGATTCAAAATGGTATAATTGTATCACATTATATTGATTTTCCTCCCAACTCATTTGTTAAGCAGATGTTCCAGATCAGATGTTAAAAAATACTGTGAGAAAAACATTTTATATCAGCATACTAGTTAAACTTATCTCAGAGTCCTCAAGTAGTCAGCCCAGCAAATCTTTGATCTGCTGATGCTCTTTTAAAACTATGTATTTTAAAATCTGTATGTGTCTTTAAATGCTAGGGACTGCCACCATGCAGAGGAGTGAAAACACAGTGTCAAATGGACAGACAAAGTTTAAGGCAGTCTGATATGATAGAGAATTCAGATGAGATAACAAGAACTAAGGAAAGACAGATGCATTCAAATGTATTCAAACAATAATTGCATGCCTTATTTTTAAATAGTGGCAAAGATGAATCACTGAAACAAGTCATCCAGAAAAGTAAATGGTAGATTCTCAGTATCTTGATACACTTAAAAATAAAAATTAAAAAAAAGAAGCTTAGCCCACCAGAAGTTCAGAAATCAAACCCATTGAGACAAAAACTGATGCTGTAATATGCAATACACTTAAGGTGAAATGCTCACGTATTAAGATAGATGCAGTACTTAATGCAAGTCAACTTCAGAAAGCACATGAACTTTTCACACACACAACTAGATTAATTAGTAGCATGGTAGTAATGGTCTTTAACAAACCTAAAATAACGATTTGCCAGCCCATTAACAGAACAAAAAGCCCTCCAAATTAAATAGTACAGAAGGATAATGTTGGGGTTTTTTAAATAGAACACCATGGTACTGTCTCATTTCTGCTGCATTCAATTCACTGTCAGTAACACCTGATTCTTCCTAGTATTTCCAAACTATTTCCAGAGAGACTTCAGGTCATGTTACGAGTCAGTGCTTTTGGGAAATCTACATCTAACCATTAACAGAGGCAGAATACCCATTTCTATTCTGTTTGGTAACTCATCAACTTTTATGCAAGATAAATGCTAAATGTTCAATGTTCATCTCCAAGGTCCTGATGCAGTTTGACTATCTGCTCCAGCTGGGCTCTTGCTGTCACGGTTACAAATATGGTCAACTGTTTCTCCTCAAGGACTGTCACACATGGACTCACATAAGATTCAGAGAAACCATGTTTTTTTCTATTCTATGCCATTAAAAAGAGCAGGAATTACAAGATTATAATGGATGGACCTCAAACTACATCATTTGCAAGTCCTTTTTGTGAAAGTAGTTGATCACAGAAGTTGCAACATCAGAAAAATAATGTCACTTGGTTAAGTGATAAAAACATTCTTACATAAAACAACGACCACAGTAACAACCTTCCTAAAAACTGGAAATGGTACCAGCTATGCCTTTTAGAGGTCAAAACCAGAGTTCAAGCCTCACCAACGTAACAACCAAACATATTCAAGCAACTCCTTCTATCATGTTCAACAGTCCTCATCCTCTGAAAGCACAGATCATCCAAAGATGTGTGTTTTTATAGACTACAGACTGAACTGCTTTCGGCCCTTTCCTGGGCCAGAAGAAAAAGCACACAAAACCTACAGCTTATTTGCTTCAGAGCAGTGTAGAGCCTAAGTCAAACAGTTTAGATAACATACCACATTTGCACTCAGCAGACATCACTCGCTCCTGATCCAAAATGCTCTTACATGTGCTAATCAACAAAGCCTCCAATGGACTAGGAACTGATTATCTTAGAAACTGTCTATCCTCCACAATTCTCAGCAACAGCTGTTGTCAATTACAGCAGCATACCTAACAGTTCAAGATAAAACTCCTAAGGATGGAACACAAAGTAAACTTTCTAAGACTTCATCAACAGAATTCCTTTCAGGGCAAAGTGTAAACCAGCTCTCTGCACAGCCCTTCCCCAGTGAAAAATGAAGTTGTAATAGCAACAACAACCTGGAGACAGCAAAGATGATCTCTACATTAGCATAAATCACAGGCAGGCAGAGAATGTAAAACACATTTCCACCAAATCACATTTTTCTTGCACATCAGTACAAGGTAACAAAGTCTAAAAGATTCAAGTGTGAACAAAAGAGAAAAGCACGATGTTCAAGTAAAGCCAACATGGTTATGTAAAGAAGGAAAAATGTGAGAGGATGTTTTCACTTACATTTCTCAAAGGTAAGTGCCCTTCTCACAGGCAGCAAAGTACTTTCAGAAAACCTCTGAACCAATTTTTTGTGGCAAGTAAGCTTTGCTAATATTGCAGCTTAAATAGAAAAACTGTAAACATCAAGTTTCTGGCTTTTCTCAGATTCACAAGAAGGTGAAATGAAGTAAAACATGCAAGAATCTCATCAGTTCAATTAATCATTGACAAAAGCTACCAGTTGAAGCCTTACTAGTCTCCTTTCCATCCAAAAGGCTGGAAAACAGCCTCTTGTTTTCATCTCACTGACAAAAGGATGCCACTAGTATATTTTCAAATGTTCAGTTTTCACAGGAATTTGCCGTATCTGCAGTACCTAAATTATGAAGCCATCACAAAATCTAAGGGGGAAAAAATGCACCATCTTTCCAGTATGCACTTACACATCTAGCAACTGCTCATGTTCTCATACATTGTTATGCACTGAAATTCACCATGAAGGTTCACAGCAAAGTTGTCAATTTCAAGTAAGAAAATATACAAAAAAAAGTTTTGAAATTCACCAGTTGATTCGGAATAGGCTCTGTTTGTTTACCTGACAGTCTGAACTTTGATTTCAACGCAGTATTAATTTTAACAACTTCAGCAATTGCTACTATTTCTATACATCCATATGACCTTACGGGTACAGCATTTAGGTCAATCGTGGGCCATGTGTCAGTAAAAAAAAAACAAAACAAAAACTGGTAATCACAATTGTGTTAATTCACAATTACAGCTACTACACTAACAGAAAAAAAAGGACTGTTTTCAAAAATAGAATCCATTATCACCCACAAACAATGTAATTTTCTTATTGCCCAGTTTTAGATCATACAGTATTTCAGCCTCTGAGTTGCAACTGTAACAGTGGATGATTTAGAGAGAGATGGGATCTAGGACTAATTTAACTGAATATTTCATGAACCTCAAATTCTTAAAAATATTTTCATTAACAACAACCAGCCCACACATAACTGGAATGTATTTTGGCATCTTTAGTTTCCACAGAGTAAGTATTATCAGTAAATAGCTGAACTAATGTGTGACAAGTAACAAAACTGACATATTACAACTTTAATGAAGTTTCTTTAGTCTGAAAAGAGACTTATGTGGTGCTTTTTAACCAAGTTTCAGAGCTTTGTAAGGGAAGACAACCAGGATTACTGAGAGTCAAGAGGGGAATGGATACTGTGGAGCTGAGTCACAGAGCTAGAAGTGTATTCTTTTCTCCCAAGTGCCATCCAGTACATTTTGTACAACAGTCTTTCACATGTATACCTCTTTCATGAGTATACCACCAAAGCGATGCTATCCATGGAACAACTGTTTCTTAAAAGCAAACCATAAAGCCTCCAGGATGTGTAATACCACAGGGCATAACTACTGATGGGTACACTACAGCAATCTCACTGTATGAAAGTCTCAAACAGCTAAAACGTGTTAATTGCAGCCTATACACAGAAATGCAAACTTGTACACCACTTGAACTGCTGTATCCCAAAAAGAACCATGTGTGATGGTTAAACATCTACCACTGATGGCAATGGACAGCTAGCAAAGACTGTCAGGTGAGAGCAGGGAGGCAGATAGGCTCTGGGGCAGGAAAACTGAAGGGAAGGCAAGCTGCTTCTAAAATTTCTTTTTTGAAGGCCTGGACGAAAAAAAAAATAAAATAACCACGAAGACGTTCAACTTCCCTCTTCAGCCATCGGAATCACCAACAACAATTAAAAAAAAAAAAAAAAAAAAGCCAACAAACCAACCCAGAAGGGGAAACCTTGTGACAAATCTGCCTCCTGTTCCCTCCCTGCTCTCACCTCCCGGCAGCGAGGCTGTGGCTGCACAGCTCCCTGCCGGGGATCACCTGCCCTCGGCACG
>VWZV01008556.1:0-10271 GCA_013397155.1 Irena cyanogastra
GAGCACTGAGTGCCACATCCACATGACACCTCCAGGCCTGGGCACTCCANCCTTCCCAGCTCCCTCAGCCCCTCCTGGGCTCCATTCCCTTCCCAGCTCCCTCAGCCTCTCCTGGGGCTCCATTCCCTTCCCAGGGCCTGAGATAAGGAGAAGTCCCTGCCCTGTGGGTGCAGCCCCACACTGGAACAGGCCTCTGAGGCACCCACATTACCTCCAGCCCTGGAACCTTGTGAAAGGCCTCTCTGGGGCCCTCCTGAGTGGGGACACACCTAATAAAAGTTTTGTGCTCGAATTGGGAGATGAATGGGATCTTTTTCAGTCTTCAGCTTGCTGTTTATTTTTTATTTTATCAAAAATTCTCCACGCTGACAGCACCATGCTTAGCGTGGTGAGGAACACAGCAGAAAAGGTCACAAGATGTGCAGTTTCCAGGTCTTTTAAAGCCATCTTGTCCAATTAACTCTAAAAATGTACTTTATTTCTACTTTTCTACCAATAACTGACTAACTGTCTAACACGCAACACCTGCATTGTGACTTTCTCCAACCAATCACCCAGTGCCACCAACACTGCAGAAAATGGAGAAGATGGAGAAGAAGAAGCAGAAGTCAAGACAAGGCCCCAAATCCTCCATTTCGTCCTCCATCTACCCCCATACTAAAAACCTAAAAGTCTCAATTTTTCACCCGGTGATAGCTGCACTACAATCCACTCTCCACACTCACAGATTCCACCTCATCCCAAAGCCTGGGAGTCCTCTCCATGGACACAGGTTAAAGGCACGGCTCTCAGGAGAATCAGGGCTTGTCAGAACAGACAAAGAAACGTTCCCTGTGCCCTGGGCTCCAACAGAACCTGTCTGCCAAAATCCTGGAGAAAGCTGGGACAGCTCAGGGCTGGCCCTGCTGCCGGCAGGAGGCTGTCCCAGAGGTCGCTTCCTACCTGGAAGTTTTGATTCTCTGCGTTTTCCAGCCCTGTCCAGAGGATTGTCTTCCCCACAGGACCACAGTGTAAGGCCCTGCAGCAGCCAGGCTTTCTGTGGAGAAACAGGCGTAGCAGAACCTCGCCTTAGGTGTATTTCAAGACCTTAGTCCGTGAGGAGTAGCTCAGAAGAGATTACTGAGAGGAGCCCAGCTCAATGTTTTTAAAATTAACAGCCACTGCACAAAAAAAAAATGAAACAGCTTCACCACTCTTCCATCCCTAATTCCTGTCTGAAAGGTTTTGAACACAGGTAAAGTATGGGTTGTCCTGGCTGAACCGTATTACAAATAAATAACTTGAAATAGGAAGATTATCCCCTTATAGCCGTTGTCATAATAACATTGGCCATTGAAGAGAACACAGAAAATTAATAAAAATAGGAAAAATGCTCAATTTCACTGTGCAAGTGAGTGGAACAGATAATAGAAAAGAATTATAGAATTATTAAGACCTCCAAGACCATCAGGTCAAACTTTCAACCAAAAATGAAGGTGGCAAATTTAGAGTTATATCCTTTACTGGGCCCAGCTATTGGCTAAGATATGGAAGCGAGCTCCTTCCCAAGCTCCCTGTTCTTTGGGGCTCCGCGGACACTGAAAGGTTCATTTCCAGAGTGTTCCGGCCAAATTCCTGCTGAAATCCCCTCCTGGTGACTCCATCCTGACCATCCCCACGGCTCTGGGCAGGTGTCCGGGGTCTGTGTGTGTGAGAAGGGGGGACACAAAAACCCCTGAGCAGCAGCTGGGCTCTGCTCACTGCAGGGGAATCCCTTGCCAGCTACTTCCATTCCCTTCCCATTGACCATGGCCAGGAAAAACAGAGCAGGGGCCAGCACATATTAAAGTGTTAACTGCAGTCTGTTATCTGTGCTCTGTAATTGTGAGTGTGATAGAAACTTGCTGCTTTTCCCCCCCGTTCCACTGCTGCTCTCCCATGCCAACGTGTACGTAGCAGATTTCTGAATTTTAATCTTAAGCATGTCATTGCTTACTTGCTGTCTTGAAAGTCAGCTGCCGGGGTGGGAAACTAAGACAACCAGATGTTTTGCTTTTCATGCTGAGGAAGTGAAATTAGAGATCATCTTCCTCACGGTTTTTATGGAAGAAAGTTCAGAAATATAAGGGAAGCTATACTTTTAACCCTGTGAGGCTTAAGCATCAAATCCAGTTGGTCTAATCACTGGTTTAAAAAAAGTATTTAAAAATAAAAGAGAGTAACATGGAGTGAAGGGTAGAAAACAGGAGTAAGAAAATGGAGTAAATAACACCCTTTGTTCTTAGTTATGGCTTGAAAGCTAATATCTCCTTATCTCCTTAATGAGGGACAAGTAAATCTCTACCACTTAAAAATTACCACTTTAAAAGTCCAACAATGTTTATATTTAGAACAAATATTTCTACTTCTGCCCTTCATGATCTGATACTTCAAGGCACCCACTGCTAAAACAGATGCACAGATGCTCTTATTGCAAATTGCCCACATGTTGTGGCTGGCATCCTAAATACATGGAAATGCGAAAATCCCAGTATTTTAGTAATGCAGGCTCTTTTCATCAACGTGTATCTGACAATCTTCAAGAGGGCTATTGCAATGTCAGGGCAGAGGGGTGGGAGTATTTTAGGGAAGGTTTCATGCACTGCCAGCTCTTGGCAATCAGTGCTGTGTGAAGGAGCATTCATGCCACAGCCCTGCTCAGCTCCTCAGTGTTATCACAAATGGGAAATTAAACATTTTGTCTCACAACAGAACACACTGGCTGGCTTGCACCCATATCCCTTTAATTCCGTTTGTGCTAGCTGCAAATCTGTTTCTCATTTAGCTGCAGCTTCTCTCTCAGCTGCATCTCACTTTTTTTATGCGTGTTGTGCTGCGAGTGAATTTGTATTTAGAGGTGAACACTGCCTCCGGCCACAACTCCTAATTCAAGTCCCACTCAACTCTGTGACTGTTCAGATTTAAACTTTAGCCCAGATCTAACATTTTTCAGTTGACTTCTGCCTTTGATACAGCACAAATCGAATCCCTGGAGCTGAAGAGCTTTGGACTGTTGCAGGGTTGAAATATGAACCCATACCAAATCCACAGCTTGAGCTCATTTCTTGGAGGTAGTGGCGAGGTCCATGCATGAAGCCTTGCTCATGTTTCCTGTCACTCTTTGCTTGTGTCTTTGGCATCAATCCACCCATCACCTTTTCAGTTGGGATTTTGCACATTCAGGCCTCCCAGCCCAAGTCCTGCCCGGGGACGCTCCAAAAAGAAAATCCAAACATGACCCTGTATTAAAAAAGAAATCAGTGTCATTTGAACCCCCTGCTGAAAGGCAAGACTCAGATATTGAACAATGCAGCCACTCTGGGCCTGCTCTTAAAATCTTCTGGAGCAGCTCAGAAGGTCCTGAGCTCTTGGAGGGGGGCATCTTTATGCACAGCAGGAATGGGAGCATCTTTAACCAAACTGGAGCCAGAATCAGGGCAGGCAGAGGGCAGATTTTCCCAGCTCCCAATTCACTGCCTGCCTGCTTGTGGCACAAAAATTAAATTTTTCTTCTCCAAAACAACACAACAATAAGTGCTAAAAACCCATGTATCAGGAAGACAGTAACATATGGATTCTTCTGTTTGTTTTACTTTTTAGACACTTCCTGCCTTTTTTTCTAAAAAACAGTCTATTTTCAACCCTAAACTGTTACTGCTATTAAAAAAAACAACAAAAAACAAAACAAACACCAACAAAAACATACAAACAAACAAATTTTAAAAAGCTTGTGAGGCTGTTTTTCCCCCGATGATGTATTTATGCAACATCAGCCCAAGGAAAAAATTGTCAAAGGGAATGACAGAAAATAAATATTCTTTGGACTCCAGGGAAATGCAAGAAGTTTTAGCACCAAATGATGGCATTTCTCATTTTCTTCATTAAAGAAAACTTTCCCTTATATTATTACAAAAACCAAACTTTACCTAGAAATATCTATTCACTGAGTAATTGTCCTGAACTGATTTAGGCAGTGATGAAGCCTTTTCTGCAGCAGCTCTGCTGCTTGGTGCGTTGAACTCAGGTTCTCCTTGTCTCTACCTACACACAGCTGTGGAATTTCTACTCCCTGAACACTCAAAAATGGTTTAATCCAAGCACTTTTTAAAAAAAGACAAGCAAGCATGGGTTTCCTGAAGTCTGCATGCAAATTTATTTATTTGTTTTTAAGATTACAGGTAAAATACTGGAATATTTTAAATTTCTTTTTCTAGTACATGGGGGAAAAAAGGGAATCTCTACTCTCCTCCTGTAGTGGGTAGATAGCAAGGAAAGAACTGGAATATTTCCAGGTACCATCTCTTGCTAAATATGAACTGCAGTTGTTTTTCAGGCAGCTCTCCTGTGGCCCATTTGAACATAAGATGTCATTACAGAAAATTCCCATTTTCTCTGCCCATCACGATGATTTGCTTTACCTAAGCTCAGGTTGTTGTACAAGAAGGGGTCTGTGGAGCTAAAAACCATCATAGACAGGAAAACCTGGCTGGAACTTTGGTGTTTCTTTGCATCTCTTCGTGTTCTGACTCTTTTTGTTTGACAAGAAATGCAATCTCAGGGTGGGTATTCCCACCTTTTCACAAGCTGCAGCTATAGTCATTAGCCTAGTTTCATTTCTCTTCAGAAAAGCAGTTGTCTCCAAAGTATTGCAAAGTGAAATTCACCAAAAAAAGTGTTTTCCTTTCCTGTTTTACTGAATTATTTGGGAGTGACAGCAATGGATGTAAAACACTTTGTTACTGACTTTGTAATAGGAGAGCTTGGCATGCCTTATTGTTTTTAATAAACTCCCAATAGAAGGAAAAGCTAGAAAGCAAGATGAAATGATTGTAAGCTACAGAATGAATTCTGGGATAGCTCAAAACTGATTCTTCCAAAGTCAAAATGTTACTTAAACTGACAGCTACATGGAGAGCTCCTTGCAGAAACAATTATCATGCAAAAGTCTTTATCAAAAACTGGAAATCATCTATATGAACTGCTAATCTAGCAATTAATGCTGATTTCATAATATTGTATAGCTGTTAAGATTGGAAAAGGCCTCTAAGATCTTTGATCCACAGCTGTTAACCCAGCACTGCTGTGCTCACCAGAAAACTGTGACAATTAAGGATGAGTATCTCAAGATTTGCTGTGATTTTTTAGCTTCAAAATCCCTGGGAAAGAATTGTTTGCTGAGGGACATGTCACAAACCTAAGTTGTAAGAGAAGTCTCCTAATGAATTTACCAGGGGAAAATATGTAAAACTTCTCAGAAGAGCTAAAAAAAACCCCAAAAACAAGGACAAGCTTTTTTTTTTTCTGTTCTGGTTTTGTCACACAGTGTTATATTTGTGGTACTGACTGCCACAGGATGTCATGGAGACCAGGAGCAGGAGCAGTTTTAGGAGGGATTAGTGGGATTGATGGGGCTAAGCCCATCAGTGGTAATTAGGGTATCTGCTCGAAATAACATTTACACTGCAAATCCCTGTCTTGTCTGCAGCAGCCTTTTCCCAGAGATATTCCCTGATCTGGGAGTGGGAATGGTGACCCCCAGGCAGCTCCAGCAGAGCAGGGAACCAGGGCTGGACCCTGAGCTGCTCTCAGATGAGCAGGTTCCCAAAGAATTGTCTGTAAGATGCCACCAGCACGTTCCTATCCTAAAGCTTAGTAAACTGACTTTTTGTGGGTTTTTGTTTTGTTTTATTTTGTTTTTAAATTATTTTTGGGTGGTTTTTCTGGGGGGGGGGCTTTTTTTTCTTTTTGTTTTGAATTGGGTTTTTTTGGTTTTGTTTTTGTGGAGTTTTTTGTTGTTTGCTTGGGGTTTTTTTTTGTTGTTGGTTTGTTGTTGTTGTTGTGGGCTTTTGTTTTTTAGGGTTTTTTTTTGTTTTTTTTTGGTTTGGTTTCATTG
The DNA here is from genome assembly GCA_013397155.1 of Irena cyanogastra. NCBI lineage: Eukaryota > Metazoa > Chordata > Aves > Passeriformes > Irenidae > Irena > Irena cyanogastra. The sequence goes on from VWZV01008556.1 coordinate 5,912, forward strand.
TTGTTTGTTGGGGATCTAAGGGGTTTTTTTGCTTTTGGTTTGTTAAATTTTTTGTGGTTTTTTGGGTTTTTTGTGAGTGGTTTTTTTGGGTTTTTTTTGGGTTGGTTTTTTTTGTTTGTTTGGTTTTGGGTTTTTTGGGGCGGTTGTTTGTTTGTTTGTTTGTTTGCTTGTTTTTGACAGAGATCAGACCCTGTCTCTGGTTTCCCAGCTGCCCTGTTGACACCCACACACAGCAAAGGCAGCACTTGGAGCTCTAACCCACCTCCTCCCCAACATTTCCAGCATCAGTGTCCAGGTGAGAGACTTGACCCTGCTTGGGAAAAGTTCCTGCTGTGCTGCTCTGTCAGGTGGCTCCAGGTGAGCCAGAGTGCTCTGCCTGCACCAAACCCCTCCAGAATAATTTTGGGTGAGCTTTAGTACCATTTCCTGCGCTAATTGCACTGCAGTGCACAGTTTTGGGAAAAAAAAAATAAAAACAACCAAACGGCAACAAAAAAACAACAACCATCAAAAAAAACTCCCAGACAAGCCAAACTAAAACAAACAAACCAAACCAAAACAAAGCAACCACCCTCACCATTTTCACTACAGGTTTTTGAAATATTTGACTGCACATTCTGTCCTTTTCACAGATTTTAATTTGCAGGGAGGAGACTGCTGGGCCCTTAACACCCCAGCCTCATCTGTGATGTATTCCCCTTAAACCCTATCCTATGGGTTTAAACTAAAATAAGTTTATACCCATAGGACAGGAATCCTGCAATTCAGAGTGACCAAAATGGTGCAGCTCAGTCCTATGAGACTTTGGGCAATGCTACTGATATTTGTGGAATGGGAGGTTCCTTCACCCATCCCTGGCTTTTGTGCCTCTGCAAAAAACTCTCTTGAAGTTCCTCATGCAGAGGAAATGGTTTGGCACCAAGAATTTTTGATGATTATGCTACCTTTAGGACAAAAAAAAAATCAATTTTACTGTGAAATTTATCCCTTATGCCATTCCATCCACCACAAGCACAAACTGTATTTGTAAGGCAGTGCTGAGCTAATCAAAGGGTTTATAAAACCATTAAATAAATTACCGATTTACTGTGTATGTTCATTATTGATTGAGGCAGTGAATAATCATGACTGTATCAAGAACCAAAATGTGTGTATAAAAAATAAATTCTTCCTCTTAAATGTGTGTCTCTAAAATCACAAATGCAAATTGCTCTTGCAAAATTGGTGTCATGAGAGGCATCAGGATCAGTCCTAATGACTTAAGGAATACATTGACACACAGATGGAATTTGAGAGGGTTTTGAGGTGGATTTGAGAGGGTTTTACCTCTCTGTGCACACTGCTTATAACAGCAACCACAGAACAGTTAGATGTAAAAATTGCTGTCAGGGGTTATGAAACTATGAAGATTAAATCCCACAAATAACTGTAATATCTCCAGAAGAACCACTTAGATAGAATGAATTTATAATAAACACCTACAACCCTGTGAAAATACTTATGGCTGGACCTACAAAATGTCTTTCTTAGTAGAACTTTTGAGTCCAAACTGGATCCTGAGATTCCATGACAATCCTATGGATCCTCCAGCCCCACAATCACTCCTTTTTATTAGTAAAAAACCACTCAACCATCAAAATTTCAGGTCTGCAGCAGGAGCACCCCAAGCCTTTCAGGGCTCAGGAATTCCCCTATGTCCTTCCCAACCAGCCCCCTCAGACTGGGAGCTCCCTGGGCTCACCTACCATCACAACAAATCAGGTTTTCCAACGTCCATGCTGCTCCAGCTGAGCATTTTCCCCCAGTTCTCACTGCCCCGGGATGAAACTCCTGCATTTGAGGAGGCCTGTGCCAGCTGGGAGTGAAACCAGAAATATTCCACGCTACCTCTGCACCAGTCTTTATAATCAGGTGAAAAACAGCTTGAACATCACCTCAGAATTGTGCAAACAGCAAGGACACCAGGATGCCACAGAGCTGTGCCTGTTTAACCCAAATACAGCAGAGCAGAGTGTAAAATTCCTTACAGGAGGGCCAGAACACAGCCCTCTCCCTTTCCAGGTTGAGCATAAAATTCTGTTTGGATATAAAATGCTTGGAAAACTCCTCAGGATCTCTTCACTTCAAGCACAGCTTATACAATTTATACTTGTGCCAAGCTGCCAAACCAAGTCAAAGCTGGGGAGCTGTTGGTGCCACTCAGCTGAGATAAAAGAGGCATCCCCATGAACAAACACTAGCAACATAAAGTGATTAAGCAATTCCTCATTACTCTCAGAGTGAATGAAATTTTCACTAGTGGTAGGTATCTGTTTCTCTGGGAATAATGATTTTTCAGGCTCCCGAGGCCCAGGGAACACCTTCTAATTAAATATATGCAATAAGACCTGAGATGTAGCGTTTGAGAGCCATCAGAAAAAGCTCTAAACCAGGTAAATGCTACCCAGGCCTGAGCCCAAACAGTTCACAGTATCAGGACAGGAAGCTCTTAAAGTTTATTGGGACTAACATGGGAGGGAGTGAAAGTGACTCCTCTCTGCATGTGATTCTAGGAAAAGCAAAGCCAAGTATTTCCAGAGCTGCAGTTCCACCAGTAGGCTCTGTCACTCATTTCACCACAGCTCAGAAGAATTTAATACATAAAATTCATTCTTAACTCTAGACTTTGAGTACTCTTCTGTGTGAAAAAGAGAATTAATTTCAAATTCTCTCTGTAGGCAGCACCAGTTTTTCTGAACAATGCAGCAAATAAAAGCTATTATTTCATTTCCCTTTTTTTTGTAAAGAGAAAATTCAAAATTAAAGTATTTAAAATATTTCAATTGACTTATTCATCCTTTGCTTGTAGTGTTTTTCTACAGAAAGTTGCCTGAAGGCCCAACTTTTCTCCTTATGCTTTTCAGGCAATGCACATTAAGACCAATGTTGAGTGCCAAAGACACCCTGAACAAGGCCTTTTTTATAATGCATTGTTTGGATTTATTATTGTGCATAAATAATATTTATAGGATAAAATACAGGATGNAATATAATATCGAGGATAATAACATAATAATAAAAATGTTTATAGCATAAAATATAGGCTATATAATAGGATTTTGATGGTGCAAAGTTGCTTTAAGGACACTAGTGTTCCTCCTATCATTTTGTATATTACTGTAGAGCCTCCAAAATGCAACTTAAGTTGGTTTTATGGTTAAGGAATATGTGAAACCATGATCTTGCTGCAGATAATCAGAGCTGTGAGACTTCTAAACAAGCCACATATCTGATGGAAAACTACAGCAAACAGAGAGGCCTGGTTTTATCAGGAAAAAAACCTTTTTCACATTTATACATTAGTATGTTGCAGTAAAGGTTTACGCGTCATGGAGAGATTGTTACCACACCATGATTTAAATGCTGAAATAATTAAGTTGTCTGAGTGAAAAAAAAAAACAAAAAAAACCAAAGGAATTCAAAGGAAACTAGCCAGAGGCAATTATTGTATTAGCAGTAATATCCTTCTCTGAAAAGTACAAAACCTGCTTTTGAGTGTCCTGTGGGCTATGGATTTTCTTCTGATGTCAGCAGAGGGAACTTTCCCCCTGGCTCTTTGAGGAGGTGCAGCTCATCACTGTCTGCTCTGACACAAAGCCATCCCCTGCCTTTTTCTGGAGTCAGCCCCTGTGACAGAGACAACGGCACCTTTCCTAGAGAGGCAGAGAAGTGGAGTCTGCTGTTCCCTAGAGACATCTCATCCTGGGAATTACCTGGGGAAGCCAAGCCCAGCTGGAGCCAAATCTGCTTGCACACCAAACGCCTGCAGCTTGCCCTGGTCAGGTGCTGGCACCTCGCTCCTGCCACGCACCAAGCTGACTCCGAGTGCTGGATGTGCACCAGCACCCACCCCAGGGCAGGTGCCACAGCCCCACAGCGAGATTTTCAACTGGAACACCAAAGAAAACCAGCAACGCTGCTCAACCGCTCAGCAAAACCCATCCCAGATTCGTTCTTGTTGTGATTTTCCTTTTTTCTGCTTAGATAGGGAGAGGTTGCCTCTGTAGGCTACTCAGACAAAAATGAAAACAATAATACTGATAAAATAAAATAAAAAAATAAGATAAAATAAAATAANCACTTCACCTACTCCCCACCCCCTGCATGTTTGTTATGCTGGTGGTAGATATCTGTTTCTCTGGGAATAATTATTATAGATATTCCCGGCTATATTAATAGATTATAACAGATGAAATAATAATAGATATTATATTATAATAGATATTTTAGATATTCCCTGTTTCTCTGGGAATTTTTCATCACCCATGTTGCCAAAGCCATCCATATCTGAAAATCTGGCCTGAAAAATCACTTGTAGTTG
>VWZV01008556.1:10307-34988 GCA_013397155.1 Irena cyanogastra
TGCTCAGCAGACTAAAAGGCATTAAAGACCCATTCCTTCCACATCCAGAACAAGGGGGAAAGGAAGGGAGAAAGTATTCCAGTCCCCAAAGACAAAATAGGAGGCAGAAAATATTCCCAAAGAATATTTTATATTCCATATTATATAGAATTTATATTATATTTTCTTATAATGTCCCCAAATACAAAACTCAGGAAAAAATGGGTGATTCTCAGCAACAGCTGAACTATCAAGTAAGTAGTCCCATGTGTCTGGGTAAACTTTGCAATCTCCCAACTTGTTTGTGCTTCCTCCTACCTTGCTCCCAGCCCTCTCATTCCTCCCCAGCTGCTCCATTGCTCAGCACTCAAAGCACAGGCAAGAATTTGGGATAGACTGTCAGATGACAGGATTACTGGCCTAGACACTGGGGTTAAATCAAAGTGTTAAATGCTCTTGATGGGCGAGAAGGGGCGTAACAACCTTCTTCTCAAAATTAAAGGAATAAACAAGACAAAACACCAAACCCCTCCAAAGCAAACCAAAGCAGTTCGAAGTCACAAATATTTAATCTCATGGTGGGCCATAAATGAAATAAGCAAATGTAATTTGTGGGGAAAAAAGCCAAATGACACAATTTTACTTGTTTATGCCTCCCACGGCCCCTGCCTGTCCCTGCCTCACCAACGATGCCCCCGTGGAGCCATTCCCTTCTTCCAGGGATCACCAGAACAGACCACTGCTTTCCTCATCAAGTTTGTGAATCTGACTCCCTGAGTGGCTCCTGAGAGTCACTAGCAGTTGTCTGCCCCAATAAATCTCTGGGAAAGGAAAACAAAGATGCATTGTTTGAATGTGCACTGTCACCTTAGGAGTAAATAAGCACGATTAATGCTTTACTTTAGAAGACGTCTGGTTTCTGTACCCAGAAAAAAACCAAAAACATGGAGAGTATCTGTTGTTCAGCTGAAATGTAATAATACAAATTGGTTATAAAGAAAGTTGTTTATACAAGACTCTCTCCGCCATTACTCCTTTCCTCTCTTCTCTGGTATTATTTATTTTAAATCCTAGTTTAAGTGGATTACATTTCATCCATAACCAGTATGTGACTACGTGTTGCCACAATGCCAGCTCCTGCTAGGACCTCACTGAAAGCAGCAGCTCTCCACCCTTCTTCTTGATATATGAGAGACTTTCCAGTGTTTTCCCTTCTAAAATGATTAAGAAGGCATTCTAGTTTTATTACACTGAATTTCTTAAGGGGTATTTCACAAACAGAGCCTGGGTAGTATCAAATCACCTGTGTATTGCACAAACACAAACACAAACCTGATGTAAAATAACATCAGCCAGGCTGTGTGCTCAAAAATGGGCAGAGGTAGAGTTTAAAGCAACCTGAGCCTCTGATTAAAGGCAGTAGCATAATTAATAACAGCAGGCTCTCCCCAGTCTCCAAGAAGAACTTCTGAAAAGGTTGAGACCCGGGGGGGGAAATCAAGTTTGAAACATGACATCCCATCTCCGTGTGGTGTGAGTCACTGTGCTGAGGCCTTTGGAATCACTGAGCAGCCTGCCTTGCCCTGCAGGTCATCCTCTCCCTTTCCACCCTCTTTGCCATCACAACTTTTCACTTTTGGCAGCATCTCTGCCCAGTGCCCATATTCCCTTTCCACATGCAGCTGCTCCCAGCTGCTTTCATTTCCTCTGTCAGTTCTGGATTCAGCACAAACTCCTTTCCTCTTTTCTCTTCCTGAAAATCTCCTGTCCTCTTTTCTCTTCTCCTTTCCTCTTTTTCCCTTCTCTTTCTTTCTCCTTTCCTTTTCTCTTCCTGCACTCATCACAACTGGCTCTCTTTTACCCTATTCTTTCTCATCTCTATGCCTAGTGCTCTGATTTTTTGGTTCCCTTTTTTTTCCCTTTGACCCTCATCATCCACATTTCTCCTCTTCCATATCAAGGCAGGCTCAGCCTTTTTGTTGCCCAGTCTGAAGCTGAGTGACCTTTCCCAATCCTCTCCTAATCTCTTCTTACTCACTGACTTCCGGATTCTACTTCCCTTTCACTTTTCCACCTCCATCCCCTCCTTCCTGGGCTCCTTGTCAACATTTTCCCACACTTTGACATCAACATCCACAGCCAGCAGTCCCTGCCTTGGTGCTGGAGCACATCGAGGAAGCACAGGGGAGAGTCTCCCTTTCATTTTATCTTCTGTTTAACCAAGATCCAACTGTATAGGACATTACAGGTGAAATTCCAATGGAAGTCCTGCCGAGTTCTTAGCTTTAGCAACTCCAGCATGGACATCATCACTTCCAGAGTTATGCTAATAATCTCTTCAAAATGCTTATAATTAATAAAGGCTTTTCAAAAAATGTGCATAATGAAAGGAGCTTTTGCTGCCAGCACTCAGATTGCTGTAACTTCTCAGAGAAATACCTGCCAGGATTCCTTCCAGCAAGAACAAAATAATATGGTTTTATTCATTCTTGGTTTTGGAAAAAGAAAACCTGAACAGGTATTTTCCTCATAATTACAGTCAGCCCGAGGCACACATCTCACCTGGAAAGCTGAAGTTCAAATTATTAATGTTGCACAGAGTGTAAAGCAGCAAGGAACTTTGCAAGCAGTGGAAATACAGACACTCTCAAACTGTGCTGCAGCCAGTCTCTCCTTCAATGCTAATTATATATTTTGCTTTTTACTTTTAGATCAAGGTTCTAGGTGTTGCAAATAAAACACAAGCATTACCAAGAGCTGGGTCTGTTGTAAAAGCCACTCAGAAATGTCATCTGCTCTCTCCTGAGTGTGCTGCAGCTCGGGTTTGCAGAACACATTTTGCTTTGTCTGAAAACAGTGTTTGACTTAGAGAGCATCTAGGGCTGGTGAACTCTGTGTCTTCAGTTCTGCATCCTCCCTTGTCCAGCTGAGTGGAAGTTTTTTAGTGAACTCTCAAGGCCAAATAGTTTTTAAGTTAGATTTACTGAGGTCTTGTCATGCTCATACAAAAATCAAACAAAAGGAACACCATCTTTTTATAAAAACAAGACAGGGAGGAAAAAAATAAAAATTGCCTGACATCCAGAGCCTTGTCCCCTCTTATCTCCGACAACATGTGCAAGAGGATGCACCACAGCAGTGGAGGAACAGGGTGGGATTATTGCATTAAGGCTCTATTTATACCAGAAAGAGCTGTCAGAGCAGAGATGTTGTAACATGTCCTCTGCATTAGCAGGGTTTGGAAGCTCAGTTTAAAACCCCTGCCATCATGCTGGCCTCCTGGCAAGCCTAACACGCCATGGTTCTTTGCTGTGAGAAAGGCTTGTCTAGCAAAAGGCTCTTGCTGCTGCACTCCTGTATTCCTATTTCTAAATGTACCACATTACCCAAGCCCCTCTGAAGCAAAGAATTGCAGCAGAGTCCTAAGTGAAAAAAAAGCATAAAATAAAAAATAAGCCATTTTTGTCTTTCTTTTACTTTGCAGCATCCAAATCCCTGACTTTGTAAGGATTTGGTATAAGAAAGTAGAACATGCTTTGGTCCCACTTTTCCTGTTAACTCCAAATGTGAACAAATGTTCCAAATCCATGTAAAATCAGAATTCTCGGTCTTAGGCAAAAAACCAAAATCCAAATAAGAACTCCCCCCTGAGATTATAAGTGATTTGCTGTGTAAAACACAACAGCCTGATGTCCAGGAAAGACCAAACAGGAGTTCACAGGCAACTTCAGCCTCCTTTGGTGATGTGGAAAATCAGAGCAAGCACAAGAAATCAAGGCCAGACAATTAGACAAGGCAAAAGCTCCACATAAGGAGTAAAAGAGAAGCTATCTCTACCCCAAAAATAGCTTCTAGATCAGTGAAATTTTATGGCTGTCCAGAGCACTCTGGAAAAATAGGTTTACTTGCAATACAAATACGATAATTTGAAATAGTTTCAAGAGCTGCTGATTCAGATCCTGTCTTTCTGTGGAGTCTCAGTGAGAACCTCTCAGAGCAGTCCTCTGAATAAAAACAGATTTTTTTGTAGCATGGAAAACACAAGGGACTATTTTGTTGCATCTCAATTTACTCTGATTGGAAGCAATAGTTATTAAACATAAAAAACTCCCATGCACTAAAATGTCTTGAATTTTTGAACACCATAAATCTCCAGGAAGGAAAGCACTGTCTCCCTCCAGGCAATGTGGCAATTGCAGACAATTTAGAAGTCAGGATCCTTTTCTCAGCCAACTAAAATTACGAGCACTTCTATATCAATTTGAAATTTGGTCTCTATTGACTACCAGTGCACAAAGCCGCTGAAATTAGAAACATTCTTTTGAATTTATGTTCAACTGCAGGATTGTTTTGCTTATTGAGCTTCTCCTGCACTTCAGAAATAATAAATGAAGGTTGATCAAAACATCTTGATGCTCAGGAATCAAGCTGAGTTTCCAAGTTGCACAAATAGGAATTTTTCACCTTTTTTTTTTTCCTCCCCATTCACTTGCAAATTCAGCAATAAAATTTATAAACAAGATTGAAATACGATAAAGAATAAAACCCACAATTTAATTCTCGTTTCCACCTTCACAGAGCAGAACTCCAAGAATTTATGAAGCTGGCACTCTTCTACAGAGATTTCTCTCTATTTGCTTTGCATTCTGAAATCAAATTACCAGAGTGAAGCTTTTTCCTTTGCTGTTTGTACCATTGTGAGTCCCTTCATGAGGGAGACTCTGGCATATACTGGATGCTCAGAAACCTCTCTCTCCAAACAGAGATTTATCCAAATGACTGCAGCCCTGGAGAGGGATCAAAGCACATGGAATCAAGTAGCAGAAGAACTTCTTGGCATTTAAAATCACTGGTTCAATAAGAACAGCTAATTCAAAACTGCAAGAGGCACCTCCCACCAGCTAAATCCTGGGGTTTTATTCCATTACCACCAGATTAAAAACTTATTTTAAACGTATTCTGAGAAATTAACTGCAATCACATCACAGCAAAGTATCCTGTTGGGTCACCCTGGTTCAGCCTGTCTTGATTCCAGCATCAAATTCCTTGGGTTAGTGTAATCAACTGCAACCATCCTTCCTCCCACCTTAAAAAAAAAAAAACAAAACACTTAAAAGCAATCTTCATGTGAAAATATCTTTGGGGAGGAATCCTGGTAAAGCTTTTAAGTTGACTTCTCATCCTGATTCACTCTGAAATATTTTCCCAGATTGCCAGCTAACTCCTTGCTTCTATTGAATTAAGCATTTCAATTTCAGGGTTTCAGGGGTGGAAAGAACCACAGTACAAACAAAGAAGTTTTAAAAGCCTAATTGTAAAAATATTATCTTTTAAACCTTTTTTTCCCCCCTCTTTTAGTGACTCAGAGAAAATTCCACTCCTCTTTATGTAATCTGTGACTCCCATTCAAGTCATGAGCATCAGTACCCAAGAGGACATTAACCAGAACTTTGATGAGAGACATTGTTTGCAGAATTTGTCACAATATTGCATTTTATCTTTCAGCAAAGCTCAAAATAACCTTCAGAATACTTTGCCATTTTCTCTATAACACTTCTTCTGGCAATACCAGATGCATACTACAGGGGAAAAAACCACCCCAAACAGTCACAGGTGGGAAATACAGCCAGGTTTCCAGGGTTTTTTTATGCATTTTAACACATCTATTAACTTTAATCCTAATTTGTCATATTCTATCTGGAAGTAAAGCATGGGACCATAAAATAGAAATCCATTTCTTCTTGCCTGCAGCCTGACCCTGACTGTGGCCACATTTTCTGATCTCTCACTCTTGTTTTACCCCAGCAAGAGGGTACAACATCTCTGCAGGCAGCTGAGTCTGGCTTATACCTGTAAAAAACCCCAAACCTGGAGACTTTGAAGGGACATGATGTTTACCCAGACATCCAGGACCTTCATAATGTACATGCACTTTAATTTATTTTATAAAGCCAAGCAGAAATGACCATCTGAACACTGCAGAAGAACAGACTGGGGTTCCACACCTTCTTGGAAACTAATGAAATTTAATCATTCATTCCCCAGCTTCTAAAAAGGACTTCTAACCACCAAGTTACAGCCAGCAGAGAGGAAGGAATAGGGATTGGAACCAGGAATGTGCTTCCAGGAGCATGTCAGCCATGCAAAGCTGTGGATCCAGAGCACCGGGGGAAATGCTGCCCTTGAATTTTCCTCTGCAGAGTGAGGGGACATCAGCAAGGGTGTGGAAGTGAGGAAATCCCCCAGGCTGAGGAAAACCTGGCCTGACAGCTCAGCTTCTTGGAGAAATCAAGGGTATTCCCTCCTCCTTCCCAATCCATTATTTTTGACTCTTCAGTCACTTAAGGGGAAAGCACAAAACCAAGGGAGCAGACCACAGAAATTTCATGGCGAGGTGAGATCTCGTGACCATTCTGATTTCCTGCATCACACTTGGGCTGGAGATGCACCAGAGCAAAGTGGTCTGGGCAGAAATGACAGTGAGGAGTGCTGCAGAGGGAGATTTCAGGATTCATCACTTCTGGTGAGACAAGGCTACCCCAGGGAGTTGCACGTTCCCTACAACTAATCCTCACCAGCCTCATTTGCTTTCTGCAACATCATAAAAAAAAAATCCACTTCCAGGAAAGATACAGCAAATCTGAATGCCAATTTTAGTAAAAAGGACCAATGGCATCAGACAGACCCTGTTTCACACCCACAAAGCCCCAGTGCTGCCTTTGTGGGTTCTGAGGTGGCATATTGCACAGCTCACAGAAAATAAACAAAATCCAGGTATTCCCGCCGTTTATTTCTGCTTAAGGGAGATCAATACCAAATACATCATGTCCTGGGAGAAATATAGTCCAAGAACTATCACACCAGCACCTTAAAGGAAAAGTGAGTTCTGCTGTGTACATACAGGCAGCCATAAACTTGATGAATCTCTTTAATTGCTCATATCCCAATTGTTTTTGTAGTAAAACTACCTGCCACCTACAACTCCAACCTACCACAGAAAAATAAAGAAAAATAGTGAATGTCTAAGAGGCAGCCTGGAAACGCATCAAAAGCAGAAATATGCTCTAATAAGCCACCTGTCAAAAGTTCAGCAAATTAAGGAACACAGAAGGCAGCACAGTTTTAATGGGATCAAATATTTGTTTGACCATTTGGTGACACCTCTGTGTGTCACCAGGCTGTGCCTGTGCCTGCTGTCCAAAGGGAATGTGGAAAGAAGCTCTCAGTGACACCCCTGCAGCCCCACTGACCTCGTGTGCTGCTCATTGCTTGGGTGTAGCTCACACCAGGATATGATCCATTATGGGCTCAGGGATGGAATTCAGCCTCCAGAGAGGCCAGAACCCACCCGGGCATTATGGAAACAAGCAAACCTGAATCGGAATCAAGGCCTTTTTCCCCTTTTAAAAAACATTTATCTTTATTAAATTATTAAAAAAAAAAAAATCCCTTGTGAATGGATGAAAGTTGATCTCTCTTTTGCCAAGTCTACAAAACAATTTTTGAAGGTTCTCACTTGTTTCTCTCTCTCATAGTAGTCCTGTTCATAACTAGCACATTTGCTAGTGCTGAAACTGAGAACTGGGGATGTTCAGAAGCCGAAGAAAGAAAAAGGAATTTGAGAAATAATTCTGCATTTACTGATAATGTCATACTAATATGTCATTCAGTGACCCTGGGTCAGCAGCATGCTGAGGCAGGGCAGAAAAATTGTGTCCACAGAAGTTTGAAAGGACAAATTTTATACTTTAATGTGGCTTGATTTTAATTTAAAGCTACAGTAAAAGCCACTATCAAAACAATTTGATGCTACAATTTCCAGTTAGAGCTGTGAACTGAGGATCCCGTTCTCCCCTTTCTCTCTTTTTTTCTCTCTTTTTTGTTTTGGTTGGGGGTTTTTTTTTGTTTGTTTTTTTTTGTTTGTTTGTTTTTATTTTTGTTTGAATTGCTGACAGAGGCTGTGGAAGAGGAGGACGAGCTGCACCAGTCCTCACATCAACTTTCTGAACACCAGTGCATCAGGAAAAAAAATAAACAAAAACAAAAACAACCCCAAAAACTCCTGAGTTGCTGAGTTTTCCTTGGAGAAAGCTCTGCATTTGAAGGGGAGGAGTGTTCCAAGCCAGTTGGGGACTGCCCATGACAATGTGGTGCCTCCACACCTCATGTGAAGCAGAGGGAGCAGCCCCAAAAACTGGCCCAGGGACCTGGTGATGCCATCAAGATTTTTTTGCCTTTTATCTTTATATACCTTTATGTACCCTCAGTATTCTTAACATATATCCTTGTAATTCTTTAAACCTGATATCTTAACATAGTCCTCATATCCTGCTAAACTAGAAGGCCAAGCATCCTAAAAACTTCAGAGTTAAAAACAAAAAAAAACAACTTGTGCTACTTTAAAACACCAAGACCCTCTCTAGAGCATATTCTGCAAGCTGAGATTAAACCCATCTAGATGAGGATACTTTAGAATAAAAGAATGCCACCCCATTAATTTAAACCTCTCATTAGAGAATCTTTGTCAGATATGCTAATTTGCAAAGTCTATAAAATTATATACACAATATACCATGGGTGTGCATTTTGGCATATTCCACCTTGATGAATTATTGCACCATAAAAATCCTTATTGAATACTGAAATAAAAACACTTTTATCCCTTAACCCTGTCTAAATCTTAATTATAAACCAGGAAAACCCCATCAAACTGGCATTCCTTTGCTGTGACACTGGCATTCCAAGGATAAAGGATTTCCTTGGGAAAGCAATTCCCTTTTCCAACTGTGGTTGGAAACAAAAGTTAAGAATAAGAGTTCTGCCCCACCATGCCAGGGAGCTCCTGACAGGATGCCCCAGGCAGGCAGGGTGTACCTGGCTTCCCTCAGCAGCTCAAGGTGTGTTCTCCAGCCTGGGGGGTAGAAGGCAAGAGTTACAACAGGAAAAACTAAATCCTTCCAATTGTAGGCTGCGTTGACAATAGGGAAAAAGAAAAATAGGAAATTATGGAAAACAGCAATTCCAGAATCAAGCCAAAACTTATTTTGAAGTTTTAACTGGTGTGTTGGAGAGCAGCTACATCTTGGAATGTTGGACCCTATTATCACAGAATCTCAGAATAAAAGCTGAAAAAGACATCCAAGATCCTCAAGTCCAGCTGTTGGTTTTCCTAGATTTTACAGGGACAGGGCAACTGAGAGGTGTTTTAAAAGATTTTATTCCATTATCAGTCTCGATGAACAGTGAGACACAAGGGATGTAAAACTCAAAGCCATTCCATCAGAAGCCAACTTATTTCCTGGTTACACCCTTATAAATGTTTTTCAGCCTATTACCTTTTACCACACAATTCTGCCATTACTTCTAATACTAATTACTTATATTTTTTCCTACTGCAATGCATCTTTCACTGTTCTAATTATCTAAAATATCTAATCTTTTTACAAAACCATGTTTTGAACCTTGTTGCAATTTTATCTCTATACCATAACCTTCTTAAATCACCACACCTCATCTCAGTGTTTACACACAGATGTACAAAACTATATAAACTTTCTATTGAGTTTTGAAGATTCTTTACAAATCCATTTCTCATATCCAATGTTCTCCCACGCACCCCCAATAATCCTTACCAGGAGTGCCACACCTTCCAGATTTTGGGTTTGAACACTTCCAGGGACAGTGACTGCACCCCTTCCCCTGGCAGCCCCTTCCAAAGCTTCACCAACATTTCAGTGAACAGACTGCTCCTAATTTCCCTCTGGAACCCACCCTGGTGCAGCCTGGGGACATCTCCTCTGGTCCTAAAGTGACCAAAGGGAATTTTGACTCTGGACATTTAATTCAGTTGTTTTTTCTTCAAATCTCCCACGAAGAAATGAGAATTCAGGAAAATTAAGTGCCACCTGTCTGTTGTCCAGAGCTGCAGGTGCAGTCCTCTGTCTGTGCTTCGTGATGGCAAATGGAGAGTGGCAAGTGCTGAAAGGATCCTGCCTCTAAAATATGAATATTTTCATATTTTATAAGGATATTTCATATTTATAAGGACATACAGGGCTCAACTTGCTCCTCCTGGCAGCTTTTCACCATCTCTAATCACTCCTGGGGAGAAAAATCACTCCCGTTGACCAACAGATAAAAAAATTTCACCACAAGCATTTCTTCTTCTTCATGGTGGCATAGGGACCATGGAGGGGTGTCTGCTAAGCATTCACACCCACTATTTATTAATAAAAAGAGTAACTTAGGCAGGCTTTATTTCAACAACAAAAAGCATGTTCTAGGCACGTGTATTTAAACTCACTGAATATTTGAATATTCACAGGTTTTTCACTGAAATTTGCATTAATTAATTAATTAATGAGTATTAATCTCAGATGGAGGGATGTGCAAACAGAGTAGTTTAGAAGTAATGTGTTTAATTTCTGTTTAAGTGGTTAAAAAGAGATTAAACCCTTTTGCTAAATGAAGATCCCAGATGCTAGATTTCACCTTAGCTTTAAACCTATGAAAATGTTTCCTCTGCCTTAATCACAACACCATGAAAACAGCCCAAGGATAACCAAATGCTGTGGCTGATTTCGAGGTTTTTCCTCTGGACAAATGATCACAAAAGCTTAATTAGATGTGCAACATTACACCCAAGGTTTGTCTCTGTGAAACCCATTTTAATGTAGATAATTTGCTGCAGTGTCAGAGACATTCATTCCCTGACTGGGTAAGCTGTGACCATTAGAAAAGCAAATCTCAAAACTGACAATACCCAATCTGTACCAAAAAAAAAAAATATTGCGGTAACAGAGGTACCTGCAAGGTTTTTTACACAGTAAAAATTAGAGGGAAGGAAATCTGGAGAAGTCAAACCCTTATTCTGACACTGTCTAAATTCATGTTAATTTCCAACGTGAAGCTCCAAGTACTTTTAGTCCTCTGCCTTCAGTAAGAGCAGAAAAGGGAAAATTGCAAGGAGCAGCAATGAGACCAATCAGATGTTGGCAGGACAAGTAACTAAACACTGCAATTCTTGAAACTGGAAGAAAGCAGCATAAGGCAACAGGAAGCTGACAGGACAGACATCCATTTTACCATGCCTGATGTGGAATAATCATCTTTTTGAGAGCGACAGGAGAGGGCATCAAACGAGCCTAGCTGCCTCTCAGGTTCAGGAAGTTCTTATCAAACATGCAGGCAAGCTGTGCAACCACAAGATTCATCGTAAGCTGGAAGTGTTCATGGACGCAAGAAAACAACATGTTCCTGGAATTTTTTTTTAAAAAAAATTCAAATATATAGAAAACTGGCACCATAATTGCACCAGGAACAGTCTGAGGTGCAGGTGGCTGGAATACTGTTCTGGAGCAGGATACTGTGAATTTTTCAGTGTTCTTTCTCTAAAATCCTGTGATGTGAGATTACCAAATGTCCCTGGCCTGTGCCCAGCACTAATCCAAGTGGATTGAATTAACTTGACCTCTCTGGGTGAAATGCTAGTTAACTACAGTGGATTTGTGCTCCATTCTTCCCTGCTAGGAAAAGAAACCACGTCAAAACTTCCTCAGTGCCAGGATTTACCTCATGCACATTATTCTGTTTTTTACTGAGCAAACAAAGGCATCAGACTTCTCTTTCGGATATCCCCTGAAGTTCTTTTAAGAACTAGAGCAGATTTAGCCACTTTTCTGTTCCTCTGGCTCTACCACCAATGCAATCCCTGAGCTTACTTAGAACTTACTTAGAGCAAAGACAGCTCCTGTGAACACAATTTTACCTGTTCTTGCTGCACCAGTTCTACCAGCATTTCATGTTTGAGGCAGGTCTTTTAATTAATCTTCTATAAAGAGAGGTTTGGTCAAAGTCCCCTCTCTCTCTTTTTTGCATCTGAGCACAACTTTTCAACTTCTGCTGGCTCTATAAACTTTTCATCCCACAAACTCCCTAGCAGTCTGATGCCCTGACCCTGCTGTATTCAAAGAAGGAATCTCTTTCACATTTGCTGTTTATTTGAAATTGTTCAGACTCTTGGTGAAGTTCAGCTCTACCACTGCTCCTTGACAGATTTGTTCCCCAAATTCCTCTCCCCAGACCTATGTCTAAATTTGTCCTTTTCTGGAAAGTTATGTTGCTCCAGGAATCTGTAATTTCTTCAAAGTGGTGTGTACTTACACAAGTCTATTAAAAGGCACAGAAAGAAAAATAATTCCAGATGCAGATGGTCCCTGATAATTCCTTAATGAAGAATGTGACTATTTTAAGATCTAAGCTTAGTACCATTTCCATAGGAGACCACCTACATTTTTTTAAGTGCATTTCAGGGGAGAGTAGAACAAATCTGAGTCACTAACAGAGATCAACACACCTGCACAACCTTGGGCCAGAGAAACAGACAGGCCCAAGCACTTTAATTTAATGCATGCTGATATCTCCTCTTTAAATCCCTGACCTGAGCATTCAGAAAAAGCATTTTCCCCACCCACTTAATTTGCTGCTACCTGCACTTTCCAAAAGTGGAAAGGATTTACTTCTATTAGGATTTTACTCCTGCTGACCCTGAACTTCATTAGAGAGAAAGGAAACAAAGGAAAGGCCTTTTTTAAAAAAAAAAAAAAAAAGATAAATAGCAGGACACAGATGTTAAGGAATACAGTTTACTATTTTGTGGACAACAGCTGTGTTCTTACAGGCTGAAATTAAAAAAAAAAACCAAAAAAACCAAAAACAAAAAAAAAAAAAAAAAAAAAAAAAAAAAAAAAAAAAAAAAAAAAAAAAAAAAAAAAAAAAAAAAAAAAAAAAAAAAAAAAAAAAAAAAAAAAAAAAAAAAAAAAAAAAAAAAAAAAAAAAAAAAAAAAAAAAAAAAAAAAAAAAAAAAAAAAAAAAAAAAAAAAAAAAAAAAAAAAAAAAAAAAAAAAAAAAAAAAAAAAAAAAAAAAAAAAAAAAAAAAAAAAAAAAAAAAAAAAAAAAAAAAAAAAAAAAAAAAAAAAAAAAAAAAAAAAAAAAAAAAAAAAAAAAAAAAAAAAAAAAAAAAAAAAAAAAAAAAAAAAAAAAAAAAAAAAAAAAAAAAAAAAAAAAAAAAAAAAAAAAAAAAAAAAAAAAAAAAAAAAAAAAAAAAAAAAAAAAAAAAAAAAAAAAAAAAAAAAAAAAAAAAAAAAAAAAAAAAAAAAAAAAAAAAAAAAAAAAAAAAAAAAAAAAAAAAAAAAAAAAAAAAAAAAAAAAAAAAAAAAAAAAAAAAAAAAAAAAAAAAAAAAAAAAAAAAAAAAAAAAAAAAAAAAAAAAACCAAAAAAAAAACAAAAAAAAAACAAAAAAACAAAACACCTGTAGCCAACATCTCCAGCCTTCTCTCCTAATCTTAGCAGGGAGGAAAAGGAGCTTGCCATGACAGAGTAACAACAGAACCATCCAAATATTTGCAGCCAAGTAAATGGAAACCCTGCCAGGGCTCCACGGTCCATTTTTTGCCATGTAAATGATGGCAAGACTGTGCCAAAGGATGCCAAGGGATGTTCAGGGATGGGAATTTGAGCAACCTGGCCTAGAGGGAGTTGGAACAAAATGGTCCTTAAGGTCCCTTCCAACCCAAACCACTCTGTGATTTTGTAACTCCATGAGTGATGGCAGCCTGACCAAAAGTGCCCTATTACCATAATTACGCTGATTAAAAGAGAAAAGTCCCATCCTGCAGAAATCTGTGCTCACTCAGAAGTGGGAAAAAAAGGATTTTTATACCCATAGGAACAAATGTAGTGATTTAATAATAAAATCAGCACAGAAACTCACTGATGCAGAGGGTGCAGAAAGAGTTCTTACAAATTATGGCCTAATGCTCCTTAACTATGATAATCTGTCAATCTCCAGCTGAAGGAGAGAACAGACACTTCTTTTGTCAGACTGTGAAGATCCTGGCCACAAAGTCCTCTGTGGCATTGCTGCTCCAAGTTACACCAAGTCCCATCTTCCTGGGGACAAAGGTGTGAGCAGCAGGCTGGGAGGAGGGCAGGGAAAATCAGGGAAGACCCAGGGCCAGGCTCTCTCCCACCTCCCTCCACTAATTAGCTCATTGTGGAACACCTCAGGAAACACACCCCCTGATGCCCCAACAACCTGGTTTTCCCACAGCCCCAGAAATCCCCAGCAGATCATCCCCTCAGCCCCTTTCTGCCTTTGTCACCTCCAAAGGATGACTGCAGGCTGTGGAGTGAACAAAATGACACACAGCTCAACGAGAAACCCACTCCCTGTTTCAGTGGCTGCCCCGTGACTGCAGGCTGTCACTCCAATCTTCTAAAGGGGCAGCTTAAAATGTTTGCAGTTATTTTATTTAGCCTCCCCCACAGCATGTTTGTTGACATTAGAGCCACTTTCAAACTCAGCCCTGCAGCAGGGCCTGCAGATGAGCTCACAGAGCCTGAGCTCGGCTTAAACACGTGTCATCATTCCTATTAATTCAAATGCATCTCTTCACATCCAGTTTCTGACGCCTTCCTTGCTGCAGTTAGTGCTGCCAGTGCCCTCTGCAGAAGAGGTGGAGAGGGGAAGGCATGTGTCAGTGTTTCTAGGCTGACAGACCATTCTGTCCCAGTTGTCACCACTCAGTCCTTGTTCCCTCCATCACAGTGACTCCTTAGCTAATTCCTTGGGCCTGACACGTGTGCTGTGTCACCTGGCCCACAGGAGAAATTCATGGACAAAATTTAAGGGCAATAAGTCAAGACTTCTGGGATTACTTCCCTGTATAGCAGACAATAGGGGACAAAACTGCTTTTTGCCCTATTTGCTGAATGCAAACATATGTCACTTATTTGTCTTAATTTTTTTTTTTTCACTTCAAGGTTTTTTTTATAGTTTGGTGTTGTAGCATGTCCAAGTTCACAAGAAGAAGGATTCACACCTGGAGGTAGGTGTGAAGAATGATTCCTTCCTAATTCCTCATTGCTGCTGCATTTTTTATGAACTGCAAAGCACTATCAACCTGCAAGCACAATGGATAAAATTCATGTGTGCACCACAACATGTCAGAGCACATTTGGCCCCCAGCTCTTTCACACTTCTCCATTAACTCATTAACCATCATCTGCAGTGGTACTGAATCATTTTCTGGAGATTAAAAATTGTGTACAATCGCCATAACACTTTTCTAGGGATTTCAGTGTTCTCAAGCCATGCTCTGTCAAATAAATTTAGTAGATGCCAGATTAAAACTACACTTCAGCATGTTTAACCACACTATTACTACAGGACCTAGAATTTGAATCTAGTGTTCTTGCAATCATGACAGATTTACTGTAGTTCTCATGTAATAAACTAGGTGGGTATGACAGCATCTGTATAGCTGCTAGAGCTATACTGCACTAACTGTGCCTTTACCATGCCTTTATAATCTTAAAAAATATGAGTTTGGGCCAGTGTTTTATTGAGTGGCCTTGCTCAAACGTGCTCTTCATGGCAAAAGAGTATTATTTTTGTTTTTCCTGTTCCTGGAAATGTAACATGAACAGGAAATTCAACGTTCATGTACAGCCACACAGGGAAACCTGCCAGGAGTTTGTGCTCCCTCTCCAGAGCCCAGTCCAGGGAAAGGTGAACCTGCTGATCCTAGACGTGGTGAGGCAAATCCAGTGATGCCGAAAGAGTGAGCTGTGCTTCCAAGGCTGGGTTCCAGGTCTCCCTCTGGGTGTTGCATCATCCTGCAGCAGAGCTGGGATTTGGAGAGCTCCCATCTGCCAAAACAGTACAAGAAATGTGCTGCTGTGGAACCCAGGGCACAGGGAGTGCTTCCCTGCCTGTCCTGACAAGCCCTGATTCCCAGGAGAGCCCTGCTTTTAACCTGTGTCCATGGAGAGAACTTCCAGGGCTTTGGAATGAGGTGGAATCTGTGAGTGTGTGAAATGGATAGTAGTGCAGTTTATCACAGGGTGAAAAATTTAGATTTTGGGGTTTTGGTATGGGGGTAAATGAAGGACAGAGTGGAGGATTTGGGGCCTTGTCCTGACTTCTGCTTCTTCTTCTCCATCTCCTCCATTTTCTGCAGTGTTGGTGGCACTGGGTGATTGGTTTGGGAAAGTCGTAATGCAGGTGTTGTGTGACAGACAAATAATCAGTTATTGGTAGAAAAGTAGAAATAAAGCACATTTTAAGAGTTAATTCAACAAAAGAGCTTTAAAAGACCTTGAAACTGTGCATCTTGTGACCTTTTTGCTGTCTTCTTCTCATGTGCTAAGTCTGGTGTAGACAGCACACAGAACTTCTGATAAGATAAAAATAAACAGCGACCTGAAAACCAAAAAAAGGATCCAGTTTGTCTCTCAGTCCTCATACAGAACTCTTACTAGGGGTCTCCCATCCCAGGGAGGTTTCCCACAATGTACAAACTCAGGGAAAACATTTTAGCCTATTGAAACCAGATGTTCCCACTGGCCTGTGCCTTGTGCCACCTGTATCTCAAGGTGAGGGAGATGTTCCTGGACACATGGATTTCCATGGATCCATAAATTACACATGTAAATGTTCCCATTTGCATTTACAAGGATATTTTCGTTTCATGATCTCCTTTCCAAACCTGAAGGACTTATCCAGGCCTCCCTCCAATGCTGTGTATGAAGACATGCACTCATATGACTATAATATTATACACTGAATTTTGTATTAATTATGTTTGGATGAACATATAAATATCTGTATTTATCACTAATACATGACTGCTGCTCCAGCCATGCTGCCTTGCACAGGCAAGCAAGAAGTGTGTTGCAAGTGAAAAGTGGAAATGCATGGCTGTAGCTAAAATCAGCTTTAATTTTGTGCATCCCATGGCTTGGCTGGTCAGCACAGTCAGAGTGGGGTTGCCAAGTGGACTCCCACTAAGCATTTCTTTGTGAGTTTGGGCATAAACTGCCATGGAAAACTCTTTCCTGCCCATCAGCAAGAGGTTTTCTGTTGCAAAAGGAAACTATTTTAGCCAACCAGAGAAAAGTCTGTGTGCTTAATGTTGGGACAGAACTGAAATTGGGGTGAGAAAAAGGATCTGGTCATGAATCTTCCTCCAAAGACTTTGAAAATCAAGGCTCAGGTTCCTGCTCTGTCCCAGAGCACATCCCTTGGTCCAGATCAACAGGCACCATCTGGATCCATTTCTCTGAATTTCAGTGCCCATATTCATGAATTAATTTTATCACCAGTGAAAGAATAGCAGTGAAAGGAGGAGGTTTAAAACCAGAAGTGAATTTTGCAGCAAGTCGGGCCCTAAAATGCGTGTTCATGAACAACAAATACAGAATTGACTCCTTCAGAGTGACCCAAGGGGTGGGAAAGATTCTCTGCTCATCATCCAAACCAGCCCTGGGAGTACTGAGGACTCAGGGACAACTGAGACACTGATATATGTATAACAATATAAAAACTCTTCTTTCTTATTCCCAGCAGATATTTAAGTAAAAATAGATACAGAAAAAAATAAAGATAAAGATATAAAGATAACGACAAAGATGATAAAGATAAATAAGATAATATAAAGGAAAATATAAGATGGTAAAAGTAAAGACAAAAATTACTTGTCTAATATGTGTTGCCTTTAAATAACTGTCATTTTGTTGGATTCCAAAAATGATGTTTGACTCAATACACCTCTAACTGACACTTGTGGTGCTGGGTGCCACTAAGGATGTGTCAATGATGTACACTGGCTTTTTCTTCCTTATGTCTGCCACTCAGAGTTTCCCTCCCAAAACCTTCCTGAGAGATGGGACAAAACTAACCTGGTCACTGCTGCCTTACTATTACCTGAAAAGAATCCTCTATCATACATTTATTAGAAAATTTGTTAGATAATTTGTTATTTGTGATGTGTCTTCCTGCTGTTTGTCAGGGTTCTCTTGGAGAATGTGATGTGAGCTGCGATCAAACACATCCATTGTCCAGGCAGCTCCTGAGATCACAGTTTAAAGAGGCCAGAACCAAAGCTTGACATGTGCCTTTATGTGTGTATTTCATGTGTTTCTGCACTGAGATAACCTCTGCACATTGCTGGGTGGTCTGGACAGATGCTTGAAGGGATATTTTGTGTGCACACCTGTCCTGGATTGAAAGATAAGTGTGTGTTCTATGTGCCATCTGTCAGAGCTGGGGCAGGTATCTGCTGTTCTTTGGGCAGTTTTTTCTTTATCTCTTCCACACCAATCCTCCCTCCAGGAGATCTCTGCTGTTCATGGCCATTAGTTATTAATTATCTTCTGTCCATGGCCAGTGAGTGTCCCTGCATGGCTGATAAAATTCCACCATCCCATCGGGAGAGGCTCACCCAGGGCAGGAGCCAAGCATTCCCACCTGGATAGAATCTGCCATGGAACAGCCCAGCAGCCTTTGCCCACTGCATTCCCAGAGTTTCAGCTTTCTTCTGCCCTGCATTCCCAGAGGGAGCCCAGGCCCATCTCCAGCAGCACTGGAGCTCCAGAGGAAAACTCCAGCCTTGTCCAGGATCCCTGCTCCAGCAGAGCCAGCCCTGGCACTGCAGGAGGGCTGAGCCACCATGGAATGGCACTGCCACCAACACCCTGACACACAGGGGACAGCTCTGCTCTCACTCTGGCAGGGCTGGTTTGTGTTACTGCATTGTTTATTTTATTTTTTTTAAATTTAAATTTAAATTTAAATTTAATTTTAATTTTAATTTTAATTTTAATTTTAATTTTAATTTTAATTTTATTTTATTTTCTTCCCTAATAAAGAACTGTTATTCCTGCTCCCATATCTTTGCCTGAGAGCCCCTTAATTTCAAAATTACAATAATTTGGAGGGAGGGGGCTTGCATTTTCCATTTCAAGGGAGGCTCCTGCCTTCCTTGGCAGACACCTGTCTGCTCAAACCAAGGCAACACCAAAAAGTAACCCAACCCCCTGCTGATCCTGAAGCTCCTACAAGGGGAGAGGTGTGGGTGGTTTGTCTGGAGTTGGTGGACATCAGGGAATTTCCTCCAGAAACACGTCCTGAAGGAGCAAGAGGCAGGTAGGGGAAGGAGGTGGGATGAGGCACGAAGCTGTGACAACTTCACTCCTCTGATGGGCTCCCCCACCCCTCAGCCCTGGGTCTGCTGCTCCCCCCGTGAGCATTGAAACACACAATCACAGAATGATTATATGCAGGTGCTTTTATTGAAGAGCTCTGGGGATCAGGGGTACAGACCCAAACCTGACTCCAACATGAATCCGAGATGGACACGTTTTTATACTCTTTACTTATATAACTATATGTCAATCATTTAACTCATATTGTTCTATTGTATGCACTGATTTTACCCAATGATGAATCCTTATAATTATCATCAGGCCCCCCAAACATTGCTTCTCATGATTCTCATTGTGATTACATAGTTTCTCATGATTCCTATTATGATTAAACAATAAATCAATCACTAAACAATCATTCCATTTATCATATGATGATTACGCTGGTGTAGTTTCACATGATCTAGTAAAACAAAGCTCAAACTTTGTTCCTGGTTCCCTTTCCCAGGCCTACCTAGGCCCAACCTTTCTTTCACCCCCCTGAACCTATTCCCATGATTTTAGAAACATTTTTAACCCTATGCTATCACCCCAGTGCCCTAGAAAACCTCCAAAAATAGAAAACCTGGTCAAGCCTGGCTAGCAATGGATGCCTGGCCTAAAGGATTTTTTGTGACAATTTCATGTTCTATTCACTGCCAGTGAAGCACTGGCTGATATTTTGCACCATTCAGGGTCAGTAGGAGCAACATTCTGAAACTGAATTTGGAAACTGATTTTTGAAATTGGATCTCCATCCTCTCCCCGTTTCAGTGAACCAACAGTTTGCACTTCAACAAACAGAAATTCTGTCATTTGCTGTGTGTGATGTGTTAATGCTGCTGAGAAAAATTCACCCTTTTGAGGGAAGACTTTGGTGATTACTTTCTGGTGGGTTTCGATATCACCTTGTGGACTTTGTCTAAGCAATCAAAGCACAACATAAAAATGTATCAAAATAAAGAAAAGGAGAGGAATCTATTTCAGAATCTGAGAGGAGAAAAAAAAAAAAAACAACAAAAAACCCAAACAAATAGATTGAAATACTGGCCTCTGTGAAATTGGTGACAAATTTCCCTCTGCTGCCACTGCCCACACTCGTGTTCTAATATTTCAAAGGAAAATTGATTTTCCTAGCTTTGCTATTGGAATGATGCTGATAGGGTAATAAGGAACTATTCACATCCAGCGTACACACTCACACTGTGACAACCCCACTCAGCCCTTCACAACCAGAGGGAGGGAGAAAGTGGCAATTGTTAATAAATTTCCTGCGCAGATTTATTTTACCTGCTGACATTTTGAGAGGCAACTCAATCCTCAGACTCTCAAATCCAGCTGTGCCTGTGGGACACGACCAGTTTGCATTAAATCACGGAGCCCTACTCTGGCTCAGAGAGGATAATCACAATTTGTGTTTAGGAAGGCGGGTGAAGTCATTTGGGTTATTAGGAACAAATGTTTAACAATTCCAGCTTTTCAAAGACCCCTCTGTGTTCTCTCGGGGAGGGTTTCAGTTTGTGCTGCCACCGTGCCCTCAGGGAAAGCTGTGTGTGTGACATGCAATACACACTGTTCTGACCTGTGTCCCCTTGGAAAACCTGAGTGCTTTCTCCTTCTCTGTGTCCTACGCTCAAACCCTCTCCTGCCCAGGTGGAGCTTGTCACCCTTGTGAGTTTAAATCAGCTCGGGATGAAGGCAGCATGTTCTGCTGAAGAAGTGTGGTCTCCATGATGAATCCAACATTTCCACACAGAAATGCTGGCTGCATAGGGGTGAGTTATCCCACATCACACACGAGGGGGAATGTGCTGTCTCAAGCCACGCCGTGAAATACAAATTATTGCCGGTGTTTGATTTCTTAATATCAGTCGTGGTGTGTATTGAACAGCAGTGCCATGTCAGTGTTTTATGGGATACTTTAACAACTTTGTGAAAGCTCAGTTATCAGCAAAAATAAGCCAAGGGGGTGGAATGAAAACACTTGCCTTGCCCCCAGTTCTGAAGAAACAGAGTGTCATGTAGCACCATGCGGATGTGAACTGCTCAACTGCATCCAAGGGACCAAGACCAGCAACTCAGTGGAAAGGTTGGTTTGTGCCTTGTCTTGGTTTGAACACACAGGTGTCTGCTAAGGAAGGCAGGAGCCTCCCTTGAAGTGGAAAATGTAAACCCCCTCCCTCCAAATTGTTATAATTTTGGAATTAAGGGGCTCTCAGACAAAGATTTGGGAGCAGGAATAACAGTTCTTTACTTGGAAAAGTAAAATAAACAGTGCAGTAACACAAACCAACCCTGCNCACATGCCTAAAGGCTGGGAGGTCCTGCACAGCAATTTCAACAAGAAAGCAGGAAAATGGGCATGTTCTCCCTCATATAACCCCAAAACAGGAACACAGTGGACCTTTTTTGATAGACTTCACATCCTGGATTTCTTTTCTTCTTCAATCCAACTGGAAAAAAAAAAGGCTTGCATTTGATTTTCTGGTTTCGTTTCACCCATCTGGCCAATCCCCAGTCAGTAAAACTCTCATCAGTGAAGCTATAAATGATAGTTTGTGTTTCACTGATGAATTTTTCTGCTGTCTATAGCCTGTTGTGGTAACAAGAGAGTGGCAGGAGATGCAGGCAGCTGCTCTTTAGGAGTGGAAGTGCACCAGGAGATCTGAGAGGCCAGTAAACATTTTCTTTGAAGTTATTTTCAATGTTTTTACAACCTATTTCGGGAAAAGGAGCAGGGGAAAAAAAATCTTTATATATTTGAGTAACACAAAGAATTGACAGCATCTTTTCATGTGCTACTTCTGCCCCGGACCGATGTGGGGCAGGGAGAAACATTCTGGCACCTTGTTCTAATAAATCTTCTTCAGTTTTCTCATGGACACAGCACATTGTAATTTAGAAACTTGGCAGGGAGGAAGCCCAAGTGCAACATCTTCAAAAGGCTGTGGCTTTAGTGAAAATATAAGTGAATGAACTTGGCTGGAGTACAAATAAGAAATGTATTCCTGGACTGTAAGAGCTGCAGCATTAGCTTAACCTTAGCACAAGCTCTGCCTGTCCAGAAGCCAGGAGAATGTTGTTTTGTTTTAATGTATAAGATCAAAAAACACACAAATAGATTGCACTCCCTGCCAGTGGGTGGAAGTAATATCCCAAGCAGCTTTGCTTCCAGCGTGTAAGAGAGTTGCAGCACTGTTGTGCCTTTCTAGGTGAGCTGAATTAAAATTCAGGTGCTGTGGTGGGTCTTTTATCCACATCTGCAGCACCACGCTGTAGCTGTATTTCCTTCTTTTCCCTACATGGTTTTTTTATTGGTTTGTTACTCCTGTGGTTATTTTCCACAACATTGCCAGTGGATGGACACTTGGGGCCAAACCATCACAAGGATTTTTGGTTATGAAAGGTGCTGCCTTTATGCAGGAGAAATGAGAAAAAACACACCCCATAAAGTGCTTTTTCCACAGGGTTTTCCTTCCCTCCTCCACCCTCTAAGACCAGAGGGGGACAGTGAATGGTGTGACTGAGGGGTGCCCCACTCTAAAAGCAGGATGCTGGAGCCAGATTTACTTTCCCTTTCTCTTTCAGTGGCATTTTCCTTGTCCAAAAATCCCAACTCTGCGTGAGATGGATGCTGCTGAGAAGGAGCAGTGGCTGACCTGTCAGGTTTGTCAAGTGTTTCTGTGCCACCCAATTCATTACACCACCAAAACAGAGAATGCTTTATTCCAGAACCCACAACACAAATGTTTTTGGTAGGGGTCTGGATCCCTGAATGTCAGCACTGTGAATCAGCTCATTGTGTCCCCCTCTCCCTGCCCCTGACACTGAGCCAGACTTTGCTCTTCATTCCCTCTTTCAGTGTCTAATGATTTTAATGGATTTTGTTAATCCAAGGACTAGTTTGAGACAAACACACTGATGCCAGTTTTGACCTAGGTCTGAGGGAAATCCATAACTCAACAGCCACAGGGTCAATTTCTCAATAATATGCCAGAATTAATGATTTTACAAGTGTCTTTGGAAGACTCCAGACATCTGTTCCCTGCAGAACTTGGGAAATCTGGGAGTGGAAAAGCTCATGTGAAGCTGCAAACGCATTCAGCATCTGATTTCACCACAAATCTTACCTGTGCCAGGTGAAGCCACAGATTTTAGTCTTTGCATCCTGCCTCATGCTGGGCAGGTATCATTTAAAGGCCAGTGGTGGTACTTACATGAAATAGCTTAACAACTATTTGAATGTTATTTCATACCAACAGGCCCACATGTCACTCTTAGTTCTCACTCTTAAAAGTATAAAAACTGCCTGGAAATTCTTTAGGGCATCTCTTCCATGAAGGGCTAAGTGTGGTGGGGTTATGCTGTCACCTAGAGAAAACTCCCAGAGGCTTTGTGCTTGATGTGGTCAGGAAAACCACAGCTCTTCTACCATCAGAAGTGAAAATACTAAAATATTAACTTGCCCATTTTTGAATCTGGAAGAAAGAGGCAGCATTTTAATACTGGGGTTTTTTTTAAATGTAATTCTTTGTTCCCTCCCTGCAGCAGGACCTGGTAACACTCTGTGCTCTACATTACACTAAATTTCTGGACATGATGGTATGGAGTAAAGTTCCCATGTCGTTTGATGGAGTTAAGGTTTTGCATTTAGATGGGGTTTGGGGGTTTTTGTTTGGTTTTTTTTTTGTTTGTTTGTGGGTTTTTGTTTTGTTTGTTTGTTTTGGTTTTTTGTTTTGTTTTGTTTTGGGTTTATTTGGGGGTT
This sequence comes from Irena cyanogastra, assembly GCA_013397155.1. Lineage (NCBI taxonomy): Eukaryota > Metazoa > Chordata > Aves > Passeriformes > Irenidae > Irena > Irena cyanogastra. The sequence goes on from VWZV01008556.1 coordinate 34,078, forward strand.
TTTGTTTGTTTTTTTCCCCCACGTTCTCTAAGTCTGGACTCTCTAATGGCACCCAACATGAAAAGACTGTTTCCCACCCAACAGAACAAAAACCAGCCGTGCTGATGGAGCCTCAGGGAGCCATGAGCTGGTCTCAGCAGCCCAGATCACAACCATGCTGCATTTGTTGGCTCTGTTTCTTTGGGCTAATTTATTTTTACTGAAGTGTCACTGCTGATCAACGACCCTCAAATTCCTGCTCCAGCTGCAACCACTGAGCTCAGACCTGAGCTTTTTGGGGTGAGTGGAGTCTTGTCTGCCAGCTCAACACCAGGCACATCTCACAGTAACTTTGGGACACCGTTCTCACAGAAAATATCAGTGGATCACTTATTTTCACTGCAGCCTTGGTTGTGCCAGAAATTTGCAGACAGCTATGTGTGTTTTGCTTTCCACTGTTGTGGTTCTTCTCTTTCTTTTTCCTTTTAGAGCCTTATCTCAGGAAGACCCAAACAGAAATAAAACACAAGGCCCTGCAGGATCAGACTGAGTAACTATCAGCTTGATGAGTTGGATTGCTTGGAGGAGGTTGTTTTTACCAGGGCTCAAATTGACATCTGCCAGGTCCCTCCTCCCCCTCCTTGGATCAGCTTCAAACAGCAGTTCTTCCTGTGCCTAAGAAATCAAGCATTTTAAGATTAAAAAGCTTTAAAATTGCCTCCAGCACAGGCTTACCTTGCTAAATCAGCAGAGGCTGAAATGGACAGGCCAAGAGTTGAACTCTGTGCAGGATTTCCCTCCCTGTGCAGGACTGCTGAGCACTGCTGGCTGCTGGCTGGCACCTTGAGGATGGGGTCGAAAATGATACCGAGATACAGGAAAGGTGCTGGCAGTAAAGAAACTCTTAGGAGTTTCTGAGAAAATAAAATAAA
>VWZV01008556.1:45472-68186 GCA_013397155.1 Irena cyanogastra
AAATTGTAGTGTAGTTATCACCGGGTGAAAAATTGAGACTTTTAGGTTTTTAGTATGGGGGTGGATGGAGGGCAAAATGGAGGATTTTGGGCGTTGCCCTGCCTCCTCCTTCTTCTTCATTCACTCCATTTTCAGCAGTGTTGGTGGCACTGGGTGATTGGTTTGGAGAAGTCACGATGCAGATGCTAAGTGTCAGAAAGTTAGTTAGTTATCGGCAGAGAAGTAAAGTACATTTTTAGAGTTTATTGGACAAAATAGCTTTAAAAGACCTGGAAACTGCACATCTCGTGACCTTTTCGCTGTGTTCCTCACCACGCTAAGCCTGGTGCAGGCGGTGTGGAAAAGTTTTGATAAGATAAGAATTAAACAGCAACCTGAAGACCGAGAAAGATCCGGTTCGTCTCTCAATTCTAGCACAGACCCTTTACAGGGGGTTTCCCCACGCAGGGGGTCCCCAGAGAGAGAGAGAGGCCTTTCACAGGTTAATAAACCAAATATCCATCAGATCATCAGTGGAGAGACAAAGACACTGAAAGAGAAGTTGCCTTGGAGCAGCCCAAGCGTGCAATCACACGGAATTCTGCTGCAGATCACCAAGCAATTAACCAGGCTTAAAATATTTCCTGCAGAGGGTCTCTTCTTCACTTTTCCTGTCCCGAATGCTCCGTGATCATCTCATCCCCATCTCCTTTCCCTCTCAGGGCTCTCAGGCACCCCAAGCCATGTGAGCCCCATTGTGGGGGTGGCACCCAGTGTAGGATCCATCAACACCTCACCTTCCCGAGGCGGTGACGGGCCAGCCCAACATGCTGACACCTTTCAGGCATCCCAGCCAGGGAAACAGGGGCACAAAAATAGCCACCACCCACCCACCAGCAGAGCTAACAAATCCTGATTGTAACGGGGCCAGCTGCTGGAGGCCACCAGCCAAAATGCCTTTGTGAAAATTCAGCGGTCAGATGACAATAGCTTTTAACCCAGCTGTGCCTGATGGCTTTTCCCTTGTGCTGGTGCAGCCACTTCCCACAGCAGCCAGCACAGGAAGGGCCAATAAATGGAAAGATTACACCTATCAAGGTACAAGCACAAGTCTGTTCAAGGCCTTTACAATTCCTGTAGCTCCTTTAATTGGAGAGATAAATTATTCTGCCGCACTCTGATGCACCGGGTGCACAGTGAGGGATATAATGTCTGACTCCAAGACAGAGATATCTGCTTTGCTTTGAAGCAAATCACGTAAGAACCACCATTATCTCATGGAAAGTTTCGAAAACGCCATCTAAAAGCACTTGTGTCCAGATTACCCCCGTGCCAGAGCAAACCAGAGGAACCTCTTGATTCATTCCTGTCACTAGACTATCTCACAATACATTTGCCAGGCTGCTGAAAGAAGGTAGCCTTCCCTCTAGACACCACATGTTGTGAAGTATTATAAATGCCTTGCAGAGCCCGGAATCAGGATCAGATTAGTGAGCCTGTGGAACAGTAGTGCTTTACTTTCTTGTCTCATTTATTTGAGAGGCACCAAAGCCGGCGCTGAAACCGGTTTTTGGTGCATAAACACTCTGAGGCAGCACATGGAGCTCATCTTCAAAGGTATGTGCTCCTCCAGCACATGTGCACAGACAAGGTGCCAGAATGTGGCCGTGCCTCTGCCAGCCCAGCTACAATTTCCTGTTCTCAGTCTGTGCCTCCGAACCCGGGAGTGCTCCCAATTAAAGTGATCCCAGAAAAACAAGGGGATGAGAGCCTGCCCTCCCCTCTCCAGCCTTTCCCACAGACAGGATCCGAAGCAGAGCACCCAAAACTGCCTCCCCGGGAGGCTGGTGTAGACCTGTGACTGATCAGCCCTGACAAACCCAATCCATTTTATGCCCAAATAGCTGCTTCTCCACAAAAATAGAGTGTAATGTCCCGGGAGATGGCTGTGGTGCTCAGAGGCATCCCAGGGGATCTCTGGGTTTTTAATTCCCGTGTTTTTGTGGCAATCTGACGTGACCTTTGCCAAGATGTGCCTTGTTTGCAGGAGTGCCACTGATAGCTGCAGTGCTGTGAGAGAGCCAAGAGCCCTGCAGGCATGGATGGTGGGCCCTGGGACCCTCATTTTGTACCATTTTTTTACCATTTTGTACCTTTTTTGTACCAAAACACTCAGCACCAATGTGCTCCAACCAACTCAAGCTCCAGCCTTCAATGAGTGCCCTCACCTACAAAACTAGCTAATGGAATTTCTGCAGTGAGAAGAGAGTCAGTGGGTTGTTAACAGGAGGAGCATCACTCAGCTTCACCTGTTTCTTGGGTCACCTGCAAATCTAAATTTCATTCTTGTGGTTTCCAAAATTACTGTGCTCTGCTGGAACAGAGACTTCATGTTCCCTTTGTTTTCCTTTTATCCAGCGACCTGAAAACCTATTTTCTTGGAGGGCAATGCTGAAAAAATCACTAAGTCCCTATTAAGCACCAATAAATTTCACAGAATATTATACATTTTAATATAATTTATATAAAAATAANGTATATTTCAAATGCCCACAACTCTCTGCTGCTAAAGGATTTAACAAACAAGTGCAGCCAAGTGGGAAAGTAGAGGAAACACAGGAAATTTTGATGAGATATTGGTTGGTTTATTTGGTTTAGACTTTTAAATCCTCCACTGTGGGCACAGGAAAGTTTTAACACTGGCAACAGATTAGTTAATCCACAAAACAGATTATTCAGATTATTCAGCTGCTAATTATTCACTTCATCATCTGAACTCAATGAATTAGCACTTCAGGTTTTCTGGGTGCTGCTTTCTTCTGGAATTGTTTTCTTTGGGTGTGTGCTTGTGCTGCTATTTCCAGGTCCAGCATTCCAATGATAAAAACACAGTCAGGAATCTGGCTGGTAATTATTAATAGTTACATGGTGTGTTGTGCCTTCCAAATGAAGAAGTGGCATGAGTTATTATTTCTGACAGCCACAAGAAATCTCTCTTCCCAGAATCAGGAGGGGTGGAACTCTGTCAAATACACAAAAACTGGAAATTTTGCTTCCTCAGAAAAATCCAGCATGGCAAGTGAATTATTGGCATCTCACCTTCTTTTAGTTTAGGTAGGCTCTGGAATCAGGTCATTGGGATGGTCTCTTGGTGTAGAGATTTTTAAGTCAGGAAGATAAAATCAGAAAGGAAAGTCTTCATTTCTAAGTCATACGAAGTCACAGTTTAAAAAAATAAAATTAAAGTGTCCACAAAACTCTGAGGAAGAAGGGATTTAACTTGTTAAAAGTTACTAAGTGTGCATAAGGGGTGTGAAAAAAATAAGACAAAAAATAAGTGGCTAAGAACTAGCTGCCAAGTCCTTTAGAGAAAAATAACAACGTATAATTTTGAAAACTATTTAAATATAACACGTAATCTCCTTGTGTGCTTCATATCTTTGCTACCTGGGTGAAGGCAGAGGATTGCACAACATTTTCTTGGTACACCAAGGGCACTGAGTCAGCTTTGCCCACCCAAACAACTGGTCTAGGTGGGCAAATCCAGATTTTCATCATTATTTTGTTGCTGCTTCATCATTATTTTGTTTTCACTGGAGTGTTAGGGCAGATGAAGGTCTTGTGGCTGCCTCAGAGACTGAAACAGAGACCCCTGGCACCAGTGCCCCGTGATGGAAACCCAAATTTACCTGCCATAAAGTGAAAACAAGTTGTGGCCAGTGAGGCAAAAAAAAGTACAAAAACAATCAGGCTTTGAGATCTCCTTGCTGGAAACTCATCATAAAGTAGGGTGCCAAAGAGGTGGCCAGAGGAGCCTCCTGGAGCTCAGAAAATTCAGATTTATCAGTGCTTGTCCAAGCTGATGCAGAGCTCTGGGGCTTTTGTCTGCTGTCCATCACCAATAATAGTGTGAGTGACCCCATTTATTGCATTTCTGCAGCAGGGATGGAAACAGGGATATATCCCACAGAAAACAAACAAAACTTCTCACCAGGGAGCATCTGAGCAGTTTTGGGTTTTTTTTTTCCTGAAAACCAAGCTGGAAGAACCAGCGTTACCTTGTTATGTTAAAAGTGCAGTTCAAATTATACTCATTCATTTCACAGAACGTGAAAAAAACAGACAAATATTGCAAATAAAGGAAACCCACAGCACTACTGGGCAGCAGTGGCCATACTCAGGCTGCCTGCCCTGGGGGAACTCTCTCCTTAACAATCTTCAGCTAATTATTGTCATTTTCCATTGCTGCCATTCCCTGTGCACAAGTTTGTAGACAAAAGACTGCAACAACCTCGATTTTTCCAGCCAGTATGACTCAAAATGTTTAAAAAACCTGGGAAGTGCTTTGTGATTTATTTGCAAAACAGTGGTGTTCTTGATGGACTAAATCTTATCTCCTGGCCTGCCTCACCCATTTCTGAGTCTGTTTCCACATCCTACATTTGGCTGCTTTGGAATTTCCTCTATTACAATATACATAACAGCATTAAAATAAACCAAGTGTCAATTAAGCATTATATTTTTAAACTTTATTATTATTATTATTATTATTGAGTATAACTGAGAAAATGCATCAGATTTTTCTTTCATTGCTTTTTGGAGGGGATGTGCTGTCACTGCTTATTGTAAGCAACAGCAATGGTTAAAAATAACAACGTTCACATTTCTACTTCCAAGAGCAGAAGGAATTCTGGAGGATGAGTGGATTGATCAGTTCCTTTCCTCCGCTCCTTTTCCTCACCAGCTCCAGGCATAGATAATAAAAGCTGATTTTAGAAGATGAGGAGATGAAGCCTCTTGAAGCACACGCCAGGTTTTATTGATCCTTCAAAATTAAACTGGGGGCTTCCAAGGGCTGCCTGCAGCCAGGCTCTCAGTTAAAAATTCACAGGCACAGTTCCCTCTCTAGGATACAGCTTCTCTGTGCCCTTGGAAAGAGGATTTCAGGAACCACTCTGGTGTGTAAAGTACCACAGACACTGATAGATGTGTGTATTTATGAAAATAGCCGATCCACAAAAATAAAATCATTGTAAAATTCCTATGAAAACACCATTTTCTATCTGCCATGCTAGTATTTCTCAAAATGGTGTATAACACTTGAATAAAGCATCATTGCATATTAAGCAATAATGCATGTAAATAAAAAAAACTACAGATTATACACATTTTTCAGGAAAACATTCTCAAAGCCTCCTGGTGTTTCTTATGGAGAATTCAAAATTTTCCCTCCATGCTTCTCCTTTTGATTTATAGTAATTATTTATAAAGTAAAATATTAAATTATTAATGTTCATTAACACATCCACATTACATAAAATGGATGGAAATATTTAACGTATTTTTTACCAATATTCAACACTAATGGGGAGAACAGGAAAGTATTGATTACAGTAATTATCAGCTCATAGCAAAGTGGTCAAACTGGTCAAAAATCAGCCTCAAAGGAGCTACAAGTGGGTCTTTAGACACTGAGAAACAAGGTGATAGATAATTAAAAAAATTATATTCTTAACTAGGAGTTGGAAAGAACCCCCCTATTTTCAAAATTTCCCTTTTTGATGAGTGGAACTTGCTTCATCCACCCTGTCCACCTCAGTAGCCTGTAACAAAGGTGTGATGCAGCTGCATGTGGGTTTCTGATTTCAAACTGGATTTTAGGATCAGTAAAATGATCAGGGCTGACAAATGTGCAACGAGTCCCTAAGCAAATACCAACATTCACTAATATGCATCAGTCTGTGGCTCACACTTTTTCACTGGTTTGGCCTAAATTTTTATATGCTGATTATTCATTATTTACTGAAATAACAATTAAGAAAAGATACACGTGAAGACCACAACAACCACAGCAGGAAGATTTTTCTGGATTTATTTCTTGTGATCCGTGGTGAGTTTCCAGGGGGTTTCTTGCCTTCCCCTCAAGTCATTTGCTTTTCATGAATCCATTTAACACAGCATTTCATTCACTGCTCCTGCATGTGCATTGCATTTAAAATAGAAGCCATGTGGGCCACTAAGGGCAGTGTTGTGACCACCTGAAATTCAATGCCAGACTGAAACCCCTTTCCCACCAACCCCTCACTTTGGCTCTCATCTTTGTTATTGGTATTTCAGGAGAAAAAAGTTTAAAGGAGTGATGATAACATGTTTCAATTGTCTAGAATTCTTCATCAAAAATGGAAGAAAATTTATAAAGACATGGAAGAGACAAAATAACTCAGAAGAAAGTGAAATATTGGGTATTTCTAGATAATATTACTGTATGTATTAACTACCTGTTTAGGTAAAGAAACCCTAATATAGTGTAGCCTTCAGTGAGGTGATCAACAAGTATCTTATCATCCTCATTTGTTGTTTAAATAACTTGTTTCTTTTTATGTTACTGGGCAGTTTGGACAGGTGTACTGTGATTTCTGCAGCACTCTCTTCTAAATCCATCCCTTCCTGCTGCCACTGCTGGGGCACCTGGAGCAACCTTGGTTGTGTTTTAAACAGCGGGAGCAACACCCAATATTCCTTGTTCTCTCCCCAAAAATGAGGTGTGTGCAGTGCAGAGTTTCTGCTGGAAAATGTAAAGTCAAAGTTGGGGCTTTGACAGCCAGAAAAGAGAGTGTTGGGTCTTTCTGGATTCACTCCACACTCGCAGTCCCTGAGAAAGCACTGCTGCCTCTTGCATTTTGCCTTTGCCAGCTGTCAGTCTGGACACACACCCTGAATAAATGAGGATGCAAATACAGCACTGCAGTCTTACAAGCATTTTCCTTTTTTCTTTTTTTTTTAAATACAAGACCTATACCCCTTCTCCCTGGAAAAGGGAAAAAAAAAAAAACCAACCAAAAAGAAAAGGTCCTTTACAAACTGTTTCAGGAAATTCATAGCTAAGGAAACATTAATGTTCTCTGCAGGTCATATCCAGGGCAGAAAAGTACATTATTCTGTGCCCATTTAACAGGTCATACAACAGCTTAAGACACCAACAAGTCTGGGTTTCAAAATCTAGGTTTAAGAACAGCACAGTAGGCTTAGCTTTACAGTGAAGCAGGGGGTGGTTTCTGTTTCTTTTTCAAACAAGGGAGTGCAGCAAGGATCACTCTTCTGCAGCATAATGAAGGAGCCATGCATCCCAGAAAAAAAAGGAAAGATGCCTAAATCCCTGGCAGACTGCAGATATGCCACAGTCCCTGGGGTGGCACAGGGCAGGGCAGGGGGTACCTGCACCCCTGAGATCACAGGCAGGTGACAAAATTTGATGTTTCTTGTGGCTTTTGTGTTTCCTCTACGAGCCCAGCTGCTGGTCCATAGCATTTAATGCTGAAAACTCAGCCATCAGGAGATAAAGCAAGAGAGGAAAAGAAAGAAGCAGCTGCTATTTCAGACCATTTCAGGTTTTTCCAGGGGGTAGCGTAAGGAGCAGACAGCAGATAGATTCAAGCAGTATCCAACAGAAACTTGAGAGGGATTACTGACTTCCTCCATACCATGACACATTTCAATTTAGGACATATGGAATAAATCAGGGCAGACAGCGTGGAGCTGGAGCACAGAGGAAAATCAGTAATAAACCTGGAGGGTAGTCAGAGGTGCTTGGAAGCCTGGGGACAGTTAGCAGCCAGCCCTGCTGGGTTTCAGCTGAGCTGGGATCAAGTGGGCACTGGGCAGACTGGAGGAGAACTGGCAGAGACACAAGCACTGTTAATTTGCAGCCACGTAGTTATTGAGGTTGTGGCCACCCTCCTTTTCCATCCCTCTGACTCCTCCTTGGAGCTGCACTGGGTGTAGGGTGAGGGTGCTGGCACGAGCAACCAGCACATGAAGCAGGCTTTTGATCCATGGTCTGGGTGTTTGTGGCACCCTTTGTAGCCTGGCCTTTGCCTGTGACTGCTGGGAACATTTAATGTCTTAAATTCATCAAAATCATGGGATGGTTTGGGTTGGAAGGGATCATACAGCTCATCCATCCCACCCCTGCCATGGGCAGGGACACCTTCCACTGTCCCAGGGTGCTTCAAGCCCCATCCAGCCTGGCCTTGGGCACTGCCAGAATGGCCATAAATTATAATTGATACATAGGATATAAATAAATAAATAAATAATTGTATGTATAATTATAATTATAATTATAATTATAATCATCATGTTGAGCTTGTAATTCAGCCAGCCCAATGTAAAAATGCAGGCAACTCTCCACTGTTTCTACAAACAGGCCAGGAGAATTTCGTGAATGGGAAGGGAAGAAAAAACAACAAGGAACTGGAAAAAATAACATTTAAATAAAACAGCCCTGTTACCTTTCTCTTCTGGCAGATTTATTCATTTAGGTCAAAAATATTGAATTTTCTGTCGTAATCCTCATCCTGGAACTATGGCATGGATCTGGGGAAAGTGCACCTCTCTGCTTCACCTCTCTCATGGAGAAGAGGAAGCAAGGAATGCAAAATCAAAGCCTGAAAGGGAATAACCCCCACAAATATAACCAGGACTTTTTTTCTCTGAGCAACAGCATGCTCATGTGTGGGTTCATGTGTCAGTGTGGGCTCAGTGTCCATGTGTCTGAGGTCATGAATTCCTCATGTTCCTCACACTGCCATTCCTGTGGCCATCAGCAGCTGGCTGCAAACTGGGAGCCAGACATCACGTTATCCCTAACCCAAATTAAGGCTTTAAACAAATTCTGCAAAGCTCTGGATTCACATCTATTCCCCTCTTTTCTATGCACGGATTTATTTGGTTCAGACAGAACCTCTTCTTCAGCCTCTGCTGGGGCAGATTCCTGTCTGAACCCAATCTGGGATGAGTTCCTCAAAGATTTCTACCTGACAGAAACCTTTATTTTGAGGGAACACTGTAACTGAGTCAATAATCCATAAGTATAGATCTTCTCATCCTCCAAAGAAACCATCTGAATTTCTTCTGAGGAGCAGAGAAGTATTTCAAGCTATCCATCAGACAAACAAACGACTACAAAGTTTGCTGTAAAATGACATTGGCACTGGATTCAGGACTGTCACTCAAGCCAGAGAGGAGAGGGAGATGAATCACAGGTGTCTTAGTCTTTAATTAATTAATTGGGAGTATGATGAGATAGGTGCTTCTTTGACAGACAGCAAGAGAAACCCAGAATCTACATACAAATGATGCACTTGCCCTCAGCTTTAATTAGAGATTCACAGATGCAAGCACCACTTTAAAGAGGAAATGACAGAATAATAACTTTTTCCTTCATATATTCTCTTATTTCCTACATATATTCTTATTTCCAAGGGACATGTTTGCCCACCAGGGGCATTTCCAGGGACATCTTTTCTCTTTTCCAGGACATCTTTGCCACCCCAGCTGAACATCTCTCTGTACAATCATCTCAGGTTCCAGCACCAGACCATAATCTATTCCTCCCACATATTCCTGTTATTCCCTATCACTGCTACACCGACTATAACTCCCAGAAATCCTTTTTTTCTCCTACAAACATTCACTTTCCTTAGCTCACATCCCATTGTTGTGTTGCTTTGGTTTTCTTTTTCACTTTCTCAACTGTTTTTTTGTGTCATCAAGCCTCCCAAAATTAGAGGAGGGTGCACATCAAAACAGCGGATATTTTTATTTTATTTTATTTTACTTTATTTTATTTGTAGCATAACTGGTAATTTCATTTTCCTTTGTATTATTGCCATATTGTTATAATACAATTGAACCAGAAAGGGAATATTTAAGTATTAATAAAATAAATTCCATATTATGAGTCAGCAGGAGGTTGGGTTGTGTTTTTTTTTTCAGTATGAAGTTACAAATTCTAGAATAAAGAATTAATTACTAATAGGCAGACTCTGAAGATACGTGACACCAAAACCATGGTATTTCTGCTGGCTGTCAGGTCAGTTAAAATATTTCTGATGGTGATCAGTAATTCTTTTTAGGCTATGAATTGCCAAGTTCTATGGTTTTAAATGTTCAAATGCTCTTTTTTTTTTTTTTTTTTTTCCTCCTGGTTAAGGAACAGCAAGATTTTAATAACATCTGATTTCCAGGCTGGGATGCTTTAGCAGTTCATTAGACTGTCTGGGAGGTGATCAATGTTTCAAAGAGGATTCCAGTTAGCTGGTTCAGCTCTGGTTAAGGGACTGTGGTTGCCCAGAGGGAAAGGATCACTAATCACGTATCACCCCCCTCTTTCAGCCCTCACTGTCTCTATTTCCAACTTTTTGGTACCAGTGCCCACTCAATTTAATCCATGCTGTGCCCTGGCTGAACCCCTGGTTTTTGTAACTAAGATACAGCAGCAACACAAAAAAAACCAAAAACAAAAACAAAAACAAAAAACAACCAAACAAACGGAAAAAAAACACCAAAAGAAAAAACCCTAATTTTTCTCTTTCAAAAGATTTGGGAAAGCAATAAGCCAAACTGTCAGGTGACACAGAAAATGAGTTACATCGGTTTCTTCCGTGGGCAAAATTCTGCAGTTCAGAACATGAGCTGTACCTCCTGTGAATGTTGATATATCCAAATGAGACACCTCACTAAAGTCTACAAAAAATACCAATCCAGGGCTACAAATCCAGGAGAAGATGGACAGACCTCACTGTCACTCCCAGTTCTCAAAGTCATGTGAAAATTGAAATTTCAAAACATTTCTCAAGATTTATTCCACAGTCTGCAGCTTCTAAAGTGCCAAGCCCTTCAAATGGCAAACAACAGTGAGACCAGATGAGTAGTTAATTATTCTGCATTTTCTTTTCTTCATTATGACTTCCACAAATTGGTTGATGGACCTTTTAAGTAAAACTATTTTTTTGCTTCTAATACAATCTAAATTTGCAGAAATGTCAGTGAGAGTTTACAGACCTCAGAAAGAACAGTGTTGAAATAATCATCTTCCAACCTCTAAATAATTTCTATGCTAAAAAAAAAAAAAAGGAAAACTTAAAATTACAGACAGAGAGATTTAGAAAAACCTCTTTACCTTCTACAAATGCACCAGCCTACAGGAAAGTGCTTTTTCACTGTCATCAAGCCTGTTCATTTTTAGGTTCTTGATCATTGTCCCTCAGCACAAATTAGTCTGCTTTAAGCAAGGCCAAGGCTTTAGGAATTGCTGTTTAGTAGCAGCCACACTTCCTGCTCCTCACAAAAACCCCTAAAACCCAAATCTCCATGGTAAACAGACCTGATTGAAGCCCTTGAAGTAAGTCTTTAAGGTAAATTTAAAACTTAAACAAATTTAAATTAAAAAATTAAACAAATCCTGAGCTCCACCTTCTTTTGATAGATCAATTTTACAAAATGCCACAACTGTAATTTCACTTTTCCCCTGCTGTGCTGTTTTGCTTGATTTATATAATTATACATCTACATATACTGCAAACAGTGTGTTCCAGGAGCCCCATTCTAGGAGCCCCAGCTGCACTGCCAGGTTCCTACCCCAGGATATTTTGGGGTGGTTCCTGCTGTGACATGCAAGCCTAGGGACCCATGGGTTACAAACATCTCTGGTCTGATAACGAGATAAAAAGAAAACTGCTGATGTTTCCACGTAAAACACGCTGTCTAAAAATGTTCTGCAAGCACAAAAAGTGATGGTATTTGAGATTATTCTCATTTCTCCCAGTGCCCATGACAGAGGAAGGAGCTGCTTATATTTTTGAGCTGCATTTATCTTTGGGGACATCCTCCCAGAGCAGGGATATGTTGTGTTACTCCTCCCTCCATCACATGTGTTAACACTTACTGGTCCAGAAAAGAAGAATGTCAGCAAGAAAGGGGACAAAGACCATTATTTCTAAGAGGTTTTTGTCTGCAAACAAACAGCCCAGCAAAGGCACATGGGAGTTATATTCCATTTAATTCAGAATACACACATCTGCCCCTGCCAGTCAGGTCAGCCTGAACACAAATAAAAATGTTATTAAAGCTCCATCACTCCTACAGCTATAGTGCCTGTGAGACTCCCAGTGTGCAGGATGCAACAGATAGAGCTGAACATCCAGCCTGGCTCCTCACAATCAGGATTATAAATGAGCCACGAGGGTAAAACTTGGATCAACTGAAAGATTTTATTAAAAAGCCACTATTTGTATTAATAATGTCAAGCCTGCAGATACAGTTCTTAAATAATGGTCACATCGTGAAGAGGAATCAATTGCACACAAAACCCGATTATACTTTTTTTTTAGATTTTCTTATTGCATTTCTCATTTTTATTGTGATGAATGTGGCAGGGGGTTTTCTATAGGGTATTTGGGAAGAAGATATTAATATTCTGAATGCCTCAGGCCTGATGCTTGTGGAGGCGTAACATCCTAATTGAAATTCAAGGTCTTGTGGTCAAAATCTGCTGAACCAGAGATCCTCACACTTTTACACAACTTTGATATTTTCTCTGTTTTTAAAGATGGCTTTTTCAGAAGGTTATTTAAGCATGTGACATAAAAACACTGAATACTAAAATATATTTATTGTGGTCATGACAAAACAAATGGACAGCAGCCACAGATCTCTCCACAGATCACCAAGAACCTCTACAAGGGAACACACAGATCCCAGTTCCACAGCAAGCTGGGATCTGTACAAATGCAGAAGGATCCTGCAAGCTGGCAAAGACATTAAACCCCTGCACAAGACACCAAATCAACAAAAAAATTAAATTCCTGATGAGAAAGGCCCAGATTTCTGAGATCGCAGTCAAGACCTGCTCAGACAAAAGAAGTGTTTAAAAATTTATTATTAGCAGTGAAGTCCTAGAACTGTTAATATGCCACTGCATGAAGATGAAGGATAAAAAAATCAGCTTCCATTGCACCTTTAGCTTATAAATTCACTTTTCATATGAGAGTTTGTGCCACATTGGGATTTATCATCCCTTTTCAAGCAAAATTTCTGTCCTGTTTCCCTGGACTAAAAGACACAACTTTGTAAAGAGGGGACAATCCCAGAAATCACTCTCAGACTGGTGGGTCTGCAAGGAAAAAAGGCCTCTCTTGCAAACAGAAATAAGGCTTTTGTCAGTTTCATTTAAAGAAGCAGANNAAAAAAAAGAAGAGAAGAAAAAAAAAAAAAAAAAAAAAAAAAAAAAAAAAAAAAAAAAAAGATTAATTTGAAGCGACCATTTAATGCTTTCAGATGGATTTCCAGACAGTGATGCATATGCTCATCTGTTTACAAGGAATGAGTTGATTTTTTAACAAAAATGACAGTAGTGTGAATTGGATATGCCAGGAAAGGGGTAGGTTTGGGGATTTTTATTATCCCAATTTGCCTTATATATACTTTATCCCCATTATTCTTAGAGATCATGTCTTCAGTTAATCTGCAGCCCCAGGCTGGAGAAACCCAAATATTTCTATGGGGCCTAATGGTATTCCTCTGCCACTCCTGAAACCCCATACAAAGTGCAAATCTCCTGTGCAAAGGTGTTGGGACCAGGTTTCACTCAAAGCAGGGGTAAAACAGTCTGCCCTTAGTGCTCCATTCCAAGCAGACACATCCACTCACAAGTCTGCAGGAAGAGGTGGTGCTGGGACCAAAGTAATTTGTGAAAGAGAGAAAAGCAGGGAGGAAGAACCCACCCAGTGCATTTTTGTGTATAAATTATGCATATGTGATATTAATGGACATACATGGAAATAGAATCATAGAATCATGTAAGTTGGGGGAAAAAAACCCTGAGATCATGGAGCTGCCTCTGCTGTCCTCTCTGGCTTCTTGCTGGTACTAAAATCCAGGATGAAAATAAAAGTAGACTGCTTTAGGAAAATAAAGGTTAAGCTGCTGCCAGCTTGGGACAAACAAGGGGAATTGTCTAGGAGAAGAACAGACTACAAAAAAACAAAACAAATCAAAACCAACTGAACCAAACCAAACAAACCTGAAACCAAAACAAGACTAACAAACAAACAAAGCACACGCAAGCAAAAAAAAAAAAAAAAAATTTGCCTGGAAAATTAGACCAAATAACCAAAGGGACATTTTCTTTTTGTTGTGGCAGCCCATGAGGATGCTTTTGGCCCTAAGAGAAGAGCTACATGAGCTGCAGGCAGAGGGCAGGAGCACGGTCACCTCGTGTCACATGGATGCCACCAGCTCACTGACGCTGTCCTGGGTGTGCCCAGCACTGAAAGCCCCCAGGGGAATGCTGAGGATCCCGGGTGGGGTCTGTCCCACCCAGACCCCATCTCCAGGCATGCACGGTGCTCTCTGCTCTGTGCAGGAGGCAGTGACTCACCCTGGGAGCCTCCTCTAGCAACAGGGCTCCAGTGCTGGCTGTTGCCATGGCTTTCACTATTTCACTACAACATTTGCTCATGAAAGATGTAAGTCATCTGAACTGGGGTAAAAAAAGGGCCCTGCATTGTTTCCTGAGACTTACCTTTCTCTTGGACAAAACTCATGGCTATTATTTTTGGATGACAGCAGGAAACTCCTGTCTAATTCAAACCAGTGTCGCGTATTGGCATACGGCTCCCCTCACCTCTCCCTCTGCCAAAATGTCAGTTTTGCTCAGGATGCTTGTCCTCCTGTCACTACAATGAAAACTGTGTCCTCCCTGGTACAATTTATCATGCGGGGTTCAATGATGCAGCGTGCCAAGTGAGGAAGGAGAACGTGAAACCTTATCACCATGGTGTTTATTGACCAGTCATCCTGCTTTGTACTCATTTCCTCCCCTTAATTCCCTGCAAGTGTACATTGGCTAAGAATCAAAAGGAATGCAATAGTTAAAAAAAAGCATATGCCCTGGGATGAATGTATTATTCCATAGATGCTGATGGTGCAATTATTTCTCTCCTGTGATAACTGAAAACGTTTGTTAATAAAATCTGTTCCAGAAAAGCAGAGCGTTAATCCATTATGCTGTTTGAATCCTGACAAATTAGCCTTTTTTTCCCTTGGAAAAATCAAGTTTTGCATCTGAGACATCATCCTGAGAAGGACTATTTACACACATTAAAGGAGAGGGGACGTTACACAAACAAAATAATAAAAATACTTGGTTTTGCCAGTCCTACTTGGCCAAGGAAGAAGAAGAAAGGGATGACAGCCAGAACATGCTGTACCCAGCTCTTGCTGGCTCATGATTCCCTACTATAAAATTAACCCATCTGACCTAATGGTCTCCCTCAGCCCTAGAGCATCAGCCTGCAAAGCAAATCTCCTGAAATGGAGCCAATTAACTCCATTGCTCAGCTCCATCCACAGATGCCCAGCAGAAAGACATCACTCCTCTGTGCATTACAGAGTGTGATCCCTGCAGAAACAGCATGGGAAGGGAGAACCACAACCCCCTTCCCAGTCCTGGTGTCCCTTTTCCCCTTTTCCTTCAGCCTTAGTCCTCCCAGCCCTGCTCGTTCTGCCTCTTGGTGCTCAGCAGGGCAGGTGCTCTCTGTGAAAAGAGAAGAGGCAGCAGCTCCTCGCCCTGATCCTCTTCTGTCCCTTGGGGGTTTGGATGTGGCACAGGGGGGACATGTAGGGCACCACCAGCACCACGCTGGGCTGGGGTGACTTCGCCTCTCTGCTGCACTCAAAGTGACAAAACCTCAACCCAGCATTGCATAAGAACAGGCAGGAGAAAACAGAGAGGGAAAACAATAAGTAAAGGTAAAATAAAGCCCTTTTCTTGAGCTTCCATGGAACTTGCTCGTTCAGAACACAGTCTGGCCTCACAGTCATGTCAACCTTTCCCCAGAGGAAGTCTGACAAGTTCTGTATTCTCAATTTATGTCTTTTTTTCGCCCCCAGTGCAGCCCTGAAGGAGAAGCACAGACTGCTCCTTTTGTTATGTACCTTTTCCCAAGACAGAGCGCAGGACCTCCAATAAGTGCAATAACATCAGGAAATAAACATTTTGCTGATTTGCCTTTGCTTGGAAATATTCTCACAGCTACACTACAGAGGAAGAAGGAGGTGGTGATGATTCAGGGAGAGGCCAAAGAGTAAGAGAATAAAATCTCTCGGGGAAGAAAGAACCTAATGAACAAAAGTCGGGAACAGAAAGAAGGCTGTTATGCCACAAATATAAAATGTATAGTCACATAAGCTCATAGGAAAGAAAATGAGAGCTGACATCCTACAATGCTAGATTGATTAGGGAGGACTTGGAAGGGGACCAAGGTCTGGGAATGGCATGGGAAATCATTTCAAGGGAGAAAGAGCCTCGCACTCTGCTACGGGGGATGGCAGCAGTACAATAACACATGAAGAGGATGTTGGAGAGCTGCCACAGACCCTGGGCTGAGGGGAAGCAAAAACATATGACAGTGTGTGCAGTTATACTGGATACCTGCGTGGTTTGCAATGGTGATGTGAGGGATCTGGACCTTAAACTGCCTGCAAAGTGCCAGACTTGAGAGACCAAGGGTTGTCTTTCCCTTTGTCTGTCTGCCTCCTCCGTTTGCAGGTACCTCCTAGAGACACCCTAATGTGCCCACAATATGGCAGCCTAAAGTGAAGCAGATATTGCAACATTTCTGAATATATTCCTCTCTGAATTTTTTAATTTATCCATTTTCTCCTTCTGTCCAAGGGCTGGGATTATCAATTACTGTTTCTTTGGTTCTACAGACACAAAAATTATAAATATCCTTTAATAATAAAACTTCATTTCTCTGCACACACACAGAGCATTTATGCATCTCAGGTATATTTATAGGCACATATTCACAGCTTTTCTCTATGGACAAGTCCAGGCCATCTTTGAAAGGAATTTTGTCTCATGAAAATCAAGGATTGTGTTGTCTTTGAGATTTCACAGGATGATCACAGGAATGGTTTGAGTGAGAAGGCACCTTAAAGCCCATCCAGTGCCACCCCCTGCCATGGCAGGGACACCTCCCACTGTCCCAGGTGCTCCCAGCCCCAGTGTCCAGCCTGGCCTTGGGCACTGCCAGGGATCCAGGGGCAGCCCCAGCTGCTCTGGGCACCTATGCCAGGGCCTGCCCACCCTGCTAGGGAACAATTCCCTCCCAAAAATCCCATCCAGCCCTGCTCTCTGGCACTGGGAAGCCATTCTCCATTGTCCTGACACTTCAGACCCTTGCAAATCATCTCTCTCCATCCTTCTTGTCACCTCCCTGCTCCCATTTGAATGTTAAATAAGCTCCAATTTCCATGATGTCCAATTTAAACATGAGCCTAGCACCCTTCATTTCGAGACAAGGCAAAGATTGAGCTGTGAGTGGAAATATCCCCATCACTCACAGTCATTTTGGGAGGGGTGACACCTCTACAAAATTGGGCAGTGCTCAGGGGGTGTCTCTTGCGAGGCTGTCTGTGCAACACCAGCCATATGTAGGCATCCTCCAGCACACTTCTGTGTGTTTGATAAAAATGTGCCATCAGACCTTCTCTCCGAGTGCCCTAACGAGGTGCAGATGTGCTGGCCCCCACTCAGAGGGCAAATGTAGATTATTGGAACCCACCTTCAGACCACGGCTTGGGTTTTTGCTCCTTCAGAAGCCGAGAATAATTGACAAACAGATGGAGTAAGGGCAAAATATCACGAGAGGAAAAGCCATCTTTGCATCTGGATTGTTGCTTATTTTTAACAAGGGAAAGCATTCAGTGATTTTCTCAGAAGCCAACATGAGTGGCTTCGAGGTTTAGTTCAGAAATCGTAAAAATTTGAACATAAATAAAATGTAAACACCAGTTGTCCTTCTAGTCCTGAAGGAAGAAGCCATTATTTGAAAAAATTACTTATCATGACACCCTCAGCCGTAACCCACCCCCAAACCCAGATTCTTACAGACACTAAGCACTAATTTTGTTTACAATGATTGAATGGTGTTCAAAAACGCAAATAATCTGGAAGAGGGATGGACAGCATGCCAAATAGACTTGGAGACCAACACCCAGCAAATTTTGTTTAAGTTATTTGGAGCTAGAAAACTTTTGGAAACAATGGTCATGTGAAAAAAAGAAAGAAAAAGATTCCTACTTAAACCCCTACATCTGTCAGTGCTTTAAAATATGAAATTTTATTCAAGTTTATTTTCCTAGGGGAAAAATATATCTGGGGAAACACTTCTCAACTATTAATTACAAATTCAAAATGAACCTGGTTTGGCCTTTCAGAAACCTTTTTGTATTCGCTTTCCACTCTACGTCTGTTTTTTATTTATTTTAATGTGATTAAAATGCTGCCATTCAAAACACAAAGTTTCTGCAAAGATTGTCACCCTTCATCAGTCTGGGGGTATATTCAGTAAAGAAATAATATCTGTCATGTATATTTTCTCCTTCCCTTAAATACCGTTTGGCACTGGTGAAAGTAATATCATATATTTGATATATGATAAGAAATATCATATATTTGATATGTTCTGCACTAAAATCTTCACTTTCTGAACAGCTGTGAGGTGGCAGACATGAGGCTGGCCCAAGGGGAGATGGAGCTTTTCTGTAGAGATTTCAGAAAGGAGAGAGGCTGAAGTGCCTCCTGTTAAAATTAATTGATGAGATCAGTACAAAAATCTCGGCTAAACTACTTTTTATTTTTGATTAGCAGCTTATTTTGAATCAGTCTCCTTATCCTGGCCTAAAAAGGTCCCTGCACTGTAAGTGTACAGTCCAGCACTTTGGGGTGAGCATGGCTGTGGCCAAGGGGATGTCAGGGCAGGCTGAATCATGCCCTTTCAGTCCTCTTTTAATTTATTTTCTTTCCCCCCTACAAAAACAGTCTCTGAGTTCAGCACGGTGCCCTGGGTCCTTTCTGCACTTTGGAAAATGCCGTTCATGGAGCACTTAAGAAACAAACTGTGCTCCTTTATTTTTCACCAGGGGAAGGGAAACGACCCAAAGTGTGGCGTGTGTGACGAGGTCCGTGTGAGCAGAGCCAACCACACAGGACAATGAGCAAATCGCCTCAGCTTTATGGCTTCCAGGAATCAGCTGGGCTATCTTCCCTCCCAGGGGCTTCCTTAACCTGGAGAAACCCGTGGCGAACAAGAGACAGACAGTCAGGAGCAAATCACAGCCCTTGGCCTCCTCCTCCATTCAGACAAATTTTAAATGTTAAATAAATACTGAAGGAATCACTTGTCACCACAAATTATTCCTTTGAATGTTTACTGTTCATGCCAGCTTCCCTGGGGTCCTTCACATTTAGAAACAGCTTTAACAAGCAATCCCATAAAACATTGACCATTATTCCCCAAGAAGTTGTGCCTAGTGACTTGTTACACAGAAATATGTTTCCAATTTCGCTTTGAAACGTATTAGAAAGGAGTCCTCAGTACTTTTTACATTAGCATTTAGTGCCATGTGGAAATGGCAATTATAAATTGCCACGAGCTGTACTTGCAGCCCTTGGTTTAACTGTTTGCGTGGTGCTGTGCAGCCCATTTCCCCTCACAGCCCTGAGAGATGGGGTGGTTTGCTGCTTGCCTCGGCAGGGACAGGACAAGGACAGCAACCGGGCGCAGAGCTGTGTCATTGCTCCATCCCTCCTCCTCCCAGGCAGATGTGGAATGCCTGAGTGGCTGCAGGAACACACGGGCTCCAGGGACAGCTGAAGGATCAGTGGCTCAGCAAAGCCTCCAGCAGCTCCAGAGGACTTTGGGAGGGGGTGAACCCTGACATGAGGACCACCAGATGCGGCCAACACCGGCAGCAGACGGAGCTGAGGGTTTTCTCCTCCTCAAAGCTACACTTTGATGAAGCCTCAGCATTCACGAAGACCAGTCCCAGATTGGTGTTTGTGGCTGGAACAAAACAGCTTGTGTTTTATCTGAGGCAATAATGCATTTATGTTATGAAACACCCAGATGTAGGTGCCCATCCTTTCTAGAAAAAATCCAGCCTGTAAGCTCTAAAGGCTGAGCTGAGTTTGCCTTATTTTGTCTCCAATTCCCGATGGGTCTCAGCCCATTTTATTGTGCAGTTTGGTGAAAAGATGCTGCAGGAAGAAGGGGAAGTCCAGCTGCAATGGAGAGGAAGATGGTGATGGCAGATGCATCTGGGGACTGACAGAAAGGCACAAGCAGCAGCTCCAAAAGGATCCACACCAAGCACTTCCATTCCATTTCTCAATTCCATTTTGTGGAATTAGGGGCCAACAACCCTTGCTTATTATTTTGTAAATATTTTTCTATTAGCTGTAAACCAACCCTTGCAATTTTTTTTTGCCCAAAGGAACAGGCTCAGCTACTCTCAATTTTCATAGTAATAAGTACTCCTTGCAAGAAAATACACTAAAAAGAGGAAATTATTTTGTCACATCATAGTAAAAATTTCAAGTAAAAGGATTAACTTTGGGAAACAGCAAGGACCCTGAAGTATTATTTAAGTAAAATATTTTAGTTAAAAATTAGTGATGCGACAAGGTGGGACAAGAACAGCAGAAGATTTTGAGGCAACCTGAAGGAACTGAAGTGAGTTTGAGAAAATTATGTCAAGCTGCAATGGGACCTCTGAGACAAGCTGTGAAATCTCAGGTAGTTAATACCATTCCTAAGTGCTGCAATACAAGAACTCCTGTGAATGAGGTGCTGTGTCAAAATAACCCCAATGACGGGATTCTGATGTCTGTGCATGCTCACATCATTGTGTCTTGAGGACCAGTGGAAGTGCATCTGAGCGGGTGCTGCCCAGGGTCCAGCCTCTCCACCCTACACATTTCTGGGGTTTTAAATTTCCATTCTCTCAGAAAACATCCCGTGTGGTCTTGTGAACTGGCTGCCAGCCGCTTGTGTGAGGCTGAGATGCTGCAAAGATGCTCCTGGACCCCTTCCATCCATTCAGTTCCATCCGAAGTGACTCATCCACCTTGACGCATGTGCATCCTTCCTGGAGAGAAACAAAGCACAGGACAGGGAGGTGGTTGGGAATTTCTCTTCAAAAGACCCCTCTCCATCTGAGCAGGCATAAAGATGTGTGGTGATGCTGCTGGTCCGAGTCCTTCTCAAACCTGAGCTGTTCAGTCAGCTGTTCACCTGACACTAAAGAGAAGACGCAGGAGCCCTCCAGTCAATTTATTAAATCCCTGCTCACTCAAACAGACTCTCCAGCTTCAGTGGTTGTTGTAAATCAAATATTAATCCATGAACACAGGATTAATTTGGTGGCTGGTTCCACCCTCCACAGTTGCTCTGTCTGGTTGTTTCTAAAGAAATTTGGTTTTAAGGGATACAGGATAGCTATAGACTTCAGACTGCTTTTGGGATCAGAACTGGGTTTAGCTGTAGGAATTTTAGGCCTGTCCCTTTGATTTCTTACTACTAAGCTTGGGAGGTTAATTCTCTAACACAGTGGTTGCTCTGGCCTTTCTCCAGCAAAGCACTCAGGCTGTGGGGTGACTTTTAATCCTAGGAATGGTTCTCCTGTGCTCAGCAGACTCCTCGGGCACTGGGCACACACTCCATGGCTGCAGTGGGGAATCACTGAGTGTTTGCAGGATCAGTCACAATTTATCTGAGGGCAAAGTTGTTTAAGAGTTCAGAAAGCACCGGAAAAGGTTTTTGCCGTGACATTTCTCAAGTATTGTAAAAATCCTGTGACCCACTTGCTGCTGCGCTATATTTGTGTTATCTCAGAGCGGATACATTTCTCACTTACTGGAGCTTTCACAGCTCATAAAAATAGAACTTCTGAACTTTCAAGGGCCCTCTGGATGGTGTGGGCGTGTGACACGTCTGCACCGCAGCAGAGGTGAAAGGGTGCGAGGGGGTCGGAGCGCCATGGAGGCTGCGGCCTGGTGCAGGCCGCAGCCAGGACCAGCCGCCGCATCTCTGCGCAAAAACAAACAAACAATTACCGGAAATGCAGGCAGCAAAATTCCACTTGGACTCACTTTGACACACGCTGTCTTCAGATAAAGCTGATGCTAAACAATACAGTATTTTTTTTTTTCTCCCCCCAAGGGAGTTTGGTGGCAAAATTCCGCCTGACTTCATCAGAGTCGTGATTTTATCCAAGGACTGAACCTCCCAGATGAATTTTGCAAGGAGGTCTTCTGGACTTCTGTGGGATCCTTTACACCAGTGATGCCTCTAAGAGACTCAGAAGTCATTCTGAACCAAGGTAAATAAAGGCAAGACGTGGTTTCAGGAAGACGAGGGAGTGCAGAGACTCTCTTCCCCTGTTCCGAAAGACACGCATCAAGCTTTGAAGAGCCCTGTGTTCCAGTGGGAAATCACACTGCAATGGGGAATAACTGCAAACAAGACAGAGTTAGGCTAAGAAGCAGCATTTTACCGGGATGGAAGGAATAACAGGATATTTATGCGGTGGTTTGGTAGAGTTTTGGGGGTTTTTGTGCCCTCTAAGCTGCAAGCAGTGCGGCGGGGCCAGGCCTGTGGTGGGCTGGTTTGCAGTCTCAGCAGTGTCCCCGGGAGGACGAGAGCAGAGCCAAATCCCTTCTCACCGTGTTTATAAATGGCTGGCAAGGCCTCATTGCCAGAATTAATCACATCTATCTCCTGACACAGTCTCAGCTCGATTAACTACGTTCGTAATTATTACCCCAGGAGAAGGAAAAAAACCGACCCACCAAGAACCTGCGACAGCGTGAAAGAAAAACTTTCTGATTTATGTTCCTAGCATGTGCAGTCCAAACAATTTCAAAAGGTTTCAGCTGTCTCAGCCCAAATAAAACGATGCTGCAGGGCCTGACTATAACAATGCTGCTCCAGTGAGCAATACACACTTACACAGCCAATTTTTTCTGTATCAGGAATATATCCATGATCACAAGAGCTTCCTCCTCAAAGGAACTTAAATAGGAAGGATGGAGCTCTTATTT
>VWZV01008556.1:75586-88926 GCA_013397155.1 Irena cyanogastra
GCTGTGCAGTGGGCCCCATTCCCTCTCCGGCTCCCTCACGAATGCTCCATTCCCTTCCCAGCTCCCTCAGCCTCTCCTGGGCTCCATTCCCTTCCCAGCTCCCTCAGGAATTCTCCATTCCCTCCCCAGCTCCCTCAGCCCCTCCTGGGCTCCATTCCCTTCCCAGCTCCCTCAGCCTCTCCTGGGCTCCGTTCCCTTCCCAGCTCTGGACACGCTCCAGCCCCTCAGTGTCCCTCTTGCAAGGGGCCCAGAACTGCCCCCAGCACTCAAGGTGCAAAGGGCAGACACTCCAGTCCCAATCAGTGTGGGGCCATGCCCAAGCTCACTCTGGTTCATCCAGGTCTTCCCCAAGCTGGGGAAGGACATCCCAAAACAGAGCATTCATCCCCTTGATGTCCTTGCACAGGACAGGGCTTTGCATTTTTGCCTTTTGACTTCGGTGTGAGTCCTGCAGTCCCATTCTCCCAGACTGGACTTGATGCCTCAGGTTTTAGCTTTTATATTTTCACGTTCTGTGCTGCTTCAGTGTGTAATTCTGAGCTTCATATCAGGGCATGGTGAGCTCTCTGCACACAGCAGGGAGACAAAACAATTCCTGCTCCAGCTGGGGACCAAGGACAAATGATCCAAATCTCAGCCCAAGAGCACAAACAACGGGGGCTGAAGAGAGAAAAACAAGCAGGATGGGAGTGCAGAAGCTAAAGCTGGAATTGGACAATGAACTCCAAGGTGCAAATGGAGCAGAACTGATCCCAGTGACAGAGCCCGTGCCTGGGCTGCATTTTGGGACCATTTTGGTTCATCTTGGGTGCAGCCCTGGCTGGGCTCTTGTGCTGCCCAAGGTGGATCCATGGAGGAAATCCTTTTAATAAATCCCTGCTTTATTCTTTAGCTCTGTCTAGTCTCTGTTCTAGCTCAGCCTTCACAAGGCATCAGCCCCTTTTGGTGTCAGCCTTGTTCTTGAGGGCATCCTGTCTTTGCCCTGGCTTGGTGTCACCCCCAGACTCCATGGAGAGCATTTCCTACAGGTTGTTGACAATGGTTCTTCATCTGGAGCTTAAACACCTTTCAGATGCACATTCTCAGTCCTGGGAGGGTAACACCACTGCAAGGCAGACTGCCAGAGGAGATCTCACTCCCCATTCCCAGGGAGGAATCAACACTTAGTTTTTGGAGGCAAATAGCAATTTCTCCTCAGCTGATCCAAGGCAATTCCTCTACTGCTGCTTTGCCAGGTCTCCTCTTCATCACCCTCAGGGGCTTCCCAGCAATGCTCATCCATTGTCTCTCCGTGTCTTCAACAGGGGAAGCTTCTCTTCCCGGAAAATCACAAAGTGGTGTGTGTTGGAAGGGACCTTAAATCCCACCCCTGCCATGGGAAGGACACCTACCCCTGCCCCAGGCTGCTCCCAGCCCCAGTGTCCAGCCTGGCCTTGGGCACTGCCAGGGATGGGACAGCTACTCTGGGATCCCCTTGTCTTTTTCCATCTCCTTTTGCTCCCATGAAGTTTTTGCATCATCTCTGCTTCTCTCCTTTTACCTGTAACTGGCACCTCCAGTTTTCTTCCATTTCTTTAACTTCCTTTCCTTACCTTTTGCTGTTACCCTTCTTTTTCTGCAAGTCTCATTTTTTCTGTCTCATCTTTTCCATCTCACCTTTTCCTGCCATTTTTTCCCCTCCCCATTTACTCTCCACTTTTCCATAATCCTTGCCCCTCTTAATGCTACTCTTTGCTTTCCTCAAGGAGAACTTTCCTTTTGCTGCCACTTCATAACTGTAGTCTTGGAGGATACTTTGATTTTATCAAGCCAGAGCATTCCCAAAGGTTATGACCTCTTCTTATCAGTGCAGCCATCAAACAGAGGCAAGCAGCCAAGCCAGAGTTGCATTTTGTGAGAATTCAGACTCCTAAAGGCTCTGTCAGGAGAAAATATTCGCTTGGGTTCCTCATCTGTCTTTATTTCAAAACACTTTGATTTCAAGTTCAAATTCAAGCAGCAGGCAAGGCGAAGCTGAACCTTTGTGAATCCTCAGTTATGGGTTTTCAGAGTACTTTAGGACCACTCTCTCCCTGCTGTGGGACTGGCTCTCCTAAATTATTCAGTTATTCCTGAAAGGCATGACCTTGAATAACCCTACTCTCTATGAAAGAGAGGGGAATTATAAAATATTCAGTGATATCCCAACTGTAGGCTGCAGCTCGATAAGGTTGGGTCCATAACAGGACATCTTTATAATCTAATAATTGCATTTGTGAGAATTTCAGTGGCTTCAGAACTGATATGAAAATATGGCATTTTCACTACAGTTTTTGTAAAAGAAATGGAGCAAAATAGAATCACAGAACATGGGTGGAAGGGACCCACAAAGATCATCGAGTCCAACTCTTAACCTGGCACAGGACAACACCAAAAAAAAGCCACAAACTTTTAAAATTTTAATTTACAAGCAAGTAAAAACCATAACTTAATCAAAATTCTGAACAAACTTGATTAAGAAGAATATTGTTTGTATTGTAGAAGACTAAGCTTAACAGAACTTACATGGCAAATTGGAGCTGGTCTTGTAAAAATAATACTTCTAAGACTTACACTTCAAAGAGAGTTTTCTTTCAAAGTACAAGCACAAAACCAACTTGTGGGAGAAAAGTCTTGTAATGACTGACAAGAAAAAATTCTACCAGTAGGAAAGTGAAATTTTAAGCTGTAACACACAGGAAGTAAAAATACTGCATAAAGTATTTTTTACATATTTTTAGGTGGTAGTAAAATTACGCACATTTTAATTTTCATTTTGGAGTCACATCAGATTTACTCTGGCAGGGTTGGCATCTGTAGAAAACTCACCATTTACCAAGGGAGCCTCTGGGCTTCAAATGAACATGATCTGGAATCTGAACTATCCACCTTTCTTAATGTGCTTGGGGTTTGGAAAAATAAATAAGTGCATAGAAAAATCCAAGTAATACAACAGGTTTTTTACTTAAAAAGGTATAGACAGTTTTAGAGCAGATTTTTAGTGGTGGTGTCTGGTGTGATTTGTTTGTGCTTTCTGTGTTGGTGAGGATATATTGTTTTACAGACATGTGAGCTTTTGGGTTGATATTGTACGTGCTGGATTTAGTACACTATATTCACTTTGGCTCAAAATCTATTTCCAGGAGCAGATCCAAATAAGCTCAACTGCTTGGTGTTATTTTGCTGCTTTTTTTGTGTGTGTGCTCTCTTCTGTAAAGCTAGTTGCTAAATCTCACCCTTTTTGTGGTTATCCTGGGCTCTGATGAGGGCTCCAATACCTTCTGGTTTTGGCACAAAGGAACTTTCTCTATCCCTTGAAAAGAAAGGTGTTCAGGACATCAAAGGTTTCCTTCATGTTCTTCAGGATTGTTTACCAGGACACAATTCATCCAAGAACACTCTTCCCCACAACTTTTGTAGCAGTGTCCTCCTCTCCAAGAGCTAGCAGAGCTTGTTAACCAAACCTCTCTAGGCACTGGAGCACAAATATAATTTGGACGCACCCCAAGTCTGCCTCTTCTGTCACAGGAACCAGCCAGCTGTGATAAATCCTTACAAAATCGCTTATTTATTTATTACAAATTAAATAAGTCATAATCTTTCAGTTGACCCAATATCTTTTTGCTTTGGCAGTGCAGAGTGATTTAATTTTTTTTTTCCTGGTAATTCAAGGCATGGGTGTTGTAGGACTTAAAATTCAATTTCTTTCCCCTTCATTCCTCCTGTAAAGCGATTTTTTAAAAAGGCTTTTTTTGCCCTGAATATTTAGCAAGAGTAGGTTTGATTTAACAGCACGTTATATCTGTTACACACATAAATGTTGTGGTTTTTGACAGACGGTAAGAAATATCCATTGATTTTTACTGATTCACAGTGATACAGATGACAACAATATTCAAACCAACACAGAAACAGGATGATGCATTCTAAGACACACAGCAGATTTGTGAAACTGCTGGATTTGTCATTCTATGGGCAAAACAGATAGAGAAGGTTTACGAGTGACTTTGAAAACTTCCCTTTTGGCAGGGGCATCATGGAGTTAATTTGACTTAGACAGAAGGCAGAGGGGCTTTATGGCTGCTTTAACCTCTGCCAAACGGAGAGCCACGCTCAAAGCCCTTCCCTGATCCAGGACTGGGGAGGGCTGCAAAGACCATGCAGCTTTCTTTGGACAAAAGGACAGAGCTGGAAAGCACAGAGGAATTTCGGGCACCCAAGCCCCTTGTCACATTTGAAAGAGCTGCTTGGCATAGTTCTGCCTGGCTGACAGGCCCATGGTAAGTTCCTAGCACTGCTTCTGCATCACCAAAGAGCAGGAGTACATTTGGGTGTCTGTCTTCACTCACAACTGGTGCAGTTGGGGTTTGGTTGCAGATTATGCTGGGAAAAAAATGGCATGGATTTTTTTAAAAACAAATCCACCACTAATAGGGATCCATGCTGTTTGTGCTAAAGGTAGGGAAGTGCTTTTAAAATGGATCTGGGAGGGAAAATGTTATTATCCCTTCTCAGAAGGCTTGAGCAAAACCCTGCAGTGATGCCCACCAGTGGAAAAAATCCAAAAGAGGCTGCAGAGTTTCCCTCTTGCCCTCTTTTTCATCTTTCATCTGGTGCAAGGCAGGAGGAGGAGTGGAGGATGTCAGTGAGACCATTCCCACAGTGCCTGGCTTTTGGTGATGGATCTGGCAGCAACCTCACCCCACAAAAAAACCCCACATTTCCTCTCCAAACTCACTCAGTGTCTGTGGAAGTCGGGCTGAATGACTGCAGATTTTGCATGCCCCTGAAAGGAGCAACACTTACCTCGGGGATCAGCAGGGTTTTCACCTTTTGGGGATGCCCACAAAATACCCCCACCCCAATCCATTTATTGTGCATTAGTGCTGGAGGACAGCAGTTCTTTTACAACACAGAGGGGTACAGTATTCTCCTGATCACATTTCCCATCTGGTTTTGACCCTACTTGGAGGTAAGGATGCATTTTCAGGTTTGTTGGTGGACATTTCCCCCTAGACCAAAATCACTTTTCTGCAGAAGCTTCCCTAAGTCCCAACAAGCAACTCTCCATCAGCTGCTGATTTCTCCAGAGCAGCCTCAAGGACCACAGCCTGGCTTGTCGCAGATCTTTGTGAAAAACTGGTGATATTCTTACACCTGAGACTGCCAGATGGCACCCACAGTTCCAAGAAGACTTTTTAGGGGATGGAGAGAATGGGCCTAGTTGATTTTCAGTACAATTTCTTGTGAGAGAGCATTAGCACTCACCAAGAGGGTCCCACTGCAGAGTCAGCTCGTCAGACAAATGACTCCTTAGCACAGGAATATCTCACTACAAGGAAGTCAGGACCAGGTGTATAATGATTTTGAACTGATTTCAGTTTCAGGATTGCTCTGTGCACCACAGATGCAGCAACATGAACCCTTTGGGCTGCGTGTGATTACTTCACTTTAGCAGAGAATATAAATAATTTCAAAATTCAGAGTTCATGTGGAATTAATTTCAAAAGTAGGTTCATGTGTAAAATAATAACAGTGATTATTTCTTATTAAGATTTATGTGTAACGCTGCTGCAAAAACATTCAACTAAAACACTTTCTGTCTAAAACACCTTGTTTAGTGATGAGATGAGAGTAAAGAGGGAAACTAGGACAGTCTTATTAGGGATCATTCATTAACAGTGCTTATGACCATGTTTGCAAACACAGTAATAAAATGTTCTTCTTTGGGTACAAAGAAGAAAGGCTGCTCCTAGAAAACAGAAAACTTTTCTTAGAAAGCAGTGATTCAGAGAAGAGTTTATGAAACATCATAAATAATTGCCTTGAAATGTGCTCTGAGCATCAATTTGTGGAAACAGAGGTAATGCAATCTTTGCATAACAAAAGGAATGTCAAGAAAAGCAGTAGAAACAATAGCAATGCCACCTAGCTGCTGTCCAGGGCTTTTCATGGCAGCTTTCAAAGCACAAAATAGGTAAGAATTAGAACAGGAGATGATAAATATATTTCTTTTGTTCCATCAAAATGAAACCATGAATCATAAATGGGCGGGGGAGAGAGAAGTCAATTCAGAGTAAATGGAACTTGTTATTATGCCAAAATGAAGACCCTAATAAAACGAAATATTTTATTTTAAGACCATTGTGATGTTTTTATTTTGCAGTCAAGATTGAATGAAAATGCCATTTTCCAACTCAAGAGTTTCATTTGACAACTTTGGGCAATTTGTAAAATTTTACATTTCCCTCCTGGCATTTTGAAAAGAACTGGTTGAGAGTGTGTTTCTCACAGACCAGCACGTCAGACCACAACTTAAAGGTCTGAACCCTACAGGTCTCACTGCTTTGCCCTGTTCCCACAACTGTTACTGAAATTCCCTCTCCAGTGTCCTCAGGAGCCAGGAAATAATTTCTCTGTGCACCATTTCAGTTTTCCTCCTCCCTCCTCTAGCAGCTGATGGGTTTGGATGGTGCCTGGCAGAGGGCAGAGCATCTGCATGCTGTGACCCATCCTTTGGGTGTCTGGAGGTCTTTCCTAACCTTTTCCATGATTCTGTGATTCCTGCTTGGCTGGCATGCCCAGAGCTAAAGGAGATGCTGTATTTGAGGGCTAAAAGGAAATCACCTCAAAGCCAGAGCACCAGGTACATCCCACTGCAGTACATGGGGCAACTCAATTAATCGTTTTTTTGTTTTCCTTTGGAGGGGATTTTGGAATTTGGAGGTGTCTCAGTGGGCTCCCACTCCCCAAGTCGTGCTTGGCTTTAGCAGCCAGGCTGGGAATAACCAGCCCAAGTGAATGCACTACACTTAGGAGATTTGGGTGAACCCAAAACCTGTGAGGTCAGACTGTGACCTGACCTGCTGCTCCCTCCTGGAGCTAAATCCTGGTCTGAGATCCGGGATTTAGCAGGAATGCTCCCCCTGCATAGGCAGGTATGTGATGCCTGAGGTTTTAAACAGGACATGCTCTCCTTAGAATCCTGTCCCACCCTAACTGGAACAAGAAGAGTCTGTAATTTCACACTGAAGGCACTCATACATTAGTAATAAATTTAATAAAAGAAATTGATTTGGCGGTGCCCAGACTTTGTGTCAGGTAATTGTGTTCTTGGTGCTGGTGGGAAGAGTCATAACTGTGCACCTCCCATGGCTCACACAAAACCACCCTTACATGGCACACAAACCCCACTCAGCACCTTTTCGACCCAATAGTTAATGCTCTTATACATTTTCAACATAATTCCAGGATTATAAAAAGCCTCCCCATGTTCAGGAGGTGCCAAAAGTTACATATGACAACACTAAAGAGATGACATGCAAGCACGACACATTTTCTTCTGGAAAAAATCCACTTGGTGCTGGTGGTGAAAAAATTCTCCTGAATTTTCCCACTAACTGCAACTAGATCATCACACATAACAGAGACATTCCTGGGTTTGATAACACGTGCCTTGGGTCCTGGTTATTTCACAGGTGTGTGGCTCATTCTGCACTTCACACTTCTGGGAAAAATTAATTCAGAATGGGCTTGATTTCTTGCAAGGACTTGGTAAGGAAACTTTAATCTAAAGCAAAACTTGTGAAATCAGGGTGGTAAGTATGAGGGGCTCTGTTTCACCAGTTTCATAATTTTAAGATGTAGTGACAGGACCTGGTCTTGTGCATTTTTATTTTGACATCTTGTGCATTTTTATTTTGACAATCTGTTATGGGTATGAGGGGAAGGACAAAGCATTTTGTAAACTAGCCTCCCTGCCCTCTTGGGAGATCTGTAAACCTCTCTGGGGTTTACACACATTAGCAAACCCCAGAGGTTTACTGCTCTGGATGCCACACTCCTGACATCCAGTCTGCGGCCAAACAACTCATTCCCAGCACAGAAAAATTGGAATATAAACCAGATTATAGTTTTACAGCCTCAGAGACCAGGGTTCACCCTGACTTGGATAAGGGGGGACATTTAGGCACTACCCATCATTCAGCCTAGAACACTGTGACATATTTTGCTGTCAGAATGTTACAAAGATTTCAAGGCGATAAAAAAAATTAAATTTTGAGACTGATGTGGGTTTTGGAGAAGAATTACAGCCTAACAGAGAATGTAAGCCTTGAATAAAAATAGGACAGAAACGTTGTCTTGCCTATTTAGGAGGTAAGAACAAGACTTTCATTTGGGCCAGTCTTCAGGAATGGTCATTGCTGTGTTATCAACTTTACAGGAAAGGTGATAAATGCAACTTGCAAGGATATTGTCAGGAATTGGTCTTTTAATTTCTCTTCTAATTAGTTTGCTTCTACCCATTCAAATCCTTTTGTTCCCTAAAACTTGGTGATTATATTCCAGATCAAAAGGAAGTGGTGCAATTTCAAAATCTGCAGCGCTGACCAGAACTGGTAGTGTGGATGAATGGCCTGTAAGTAGCATTTATTTTATATGACTTTTGTTTATTGTTACAGTGATGTGATTCTGCAACAACAATACCACTGAAATTACAAATTGAAAAGACTTTTAATTAGCAAGTTCTACAATGGGTATTTATTTTCCATTTGAATTTCTCTTTCCTTGCTTTCCTCCCTCCCACGGCCAGGTCTCTGCAATCCTGTGTCTAAAGTCAATGACTCTCAAAATTTTCTTTTGATACTGGTGCAGTAATTGAGGAAGTTCTCCCATTTCCAAATTCATGAAGCCAGAATACTTCCAGAGAGCTTGCTTTATATCTTTGCTCATTTTTTTTCAGACGGGTGTAACAGAGTAAACAAAGGTAATAATTTAGATATGATTCACCAATTCAATTCAGTAATAAACTTCCTGGTTCCAATGAGGCCAGCTAATGTGAGAAGAAGTGACAATGAAACCGTGGCTCCCATATGCATTGCTGTGACTGCGTGAGGTTACTTTGAAAAGGAAAAACAACCAGAACTGATAATTGTCTTAATCTGTGACTTCATTGTTTCAGTGCAAACTATTGCACTCAGCACTGATTCCTGTCTGCTTGTGATCTCCAGTTCATGGCCCAGCTGACACACAATGCTCATTTTTCATATGCAGGTCCTATACTCCTATACTCCCCAAGAAGCTGAGTTCAGGACTAGAATACCAGGACTACTGATCCAAAACTCATTAAATCCAGTTTATACTACTTATTTCAGTGGGATTAAAATCAGGGACTTAATTACCTTAGAAGGGTTATGCAGCACAGCATTGTGAATTATTGCATTTAATATTCTTGAGGCATTTTCAATATATATGGCAGCATACAACAAGTAAACTGCCCTAAAGGGACTCATAAATCTATTCATTTATAAGGGACTTAGTTAAATGAATGCACAGTGGAAAAATAAAAATATTATCAGGGAAAACATCATTCTTTCAATTCTTGCCCAGCACAGTATTTTATCTGCGCAGTTCTTGCTGTGTAAGACAGGGAGTGAAAGAGCACAATTGCCTTATAGTGAGATGGACCTGTCATGTGGAGAAGGGGTTTTTTTCCCCCTAAAAGCCAAGAAATCACTTGTCAATGTCAAGTCAGCCATCCCCAGTGTGACACTTGCTTTGTGAGCCCCAGCACAGCTCGGGGGGCGACAAAGCGGCACCGCACACTTGGATCCCAAAGCTGAATGTGGACAAATGTAATACTCAAGTGTAGCTTTCATGATGGAATAAAAGATATCTCACCCATGAAAGGGGATTATTATCTGTGCCGTACAAGTGTGGCCCCTCATTAAAATATCCATGGTCAAGTCTATCTCTTCCAGTGAGAGCTTCTTTTTATTCTGTGGCATTGTTTTAGTTGTCAATGCCCACATTTCAGTCTGAACCAGACTGTGGGAATTAGAAGTGAATCCGGTCAGATTCTCATGGAACTCTTTTACCCACTCTATTTCATCCCCTAATTCAGGATAAATAATAATAGCTCTTATTCCATGCAGCATTTTACTGATCACTAATGTCATTTTGCAGAAGTTAGTATTGGCTAGGCTTTTTTTTTATCTTGTACAATGAGCCAAACACTCTTTCTTTCTGTTCTGAACAGTTTTGTTCTAAAAATCTACTAATTAAAGGAGAAACATTATTCCTGAAGTAGGTCGAAATGCTGGATAAAAACTACCCTCTTTTGTCTTACTATTTAATCTTAAAAGATGAAAATGTTGAACACATTTTTATCCTAAATGTTAAATTTTGAATTAGTGTATAACCAGCATTTAATTAGTACTCAGATCTTGTGTCCCTTGATTGCTCTGTCTGTTTTTGCTCACTATTTACACTTGACTGAGAAACATTACCTGTAAATTGGGAATTTCTTCAATAGTTTGGAAAATTGAGCCATTAAAGCATGGAGTTACTAAGCCACTATCTACCTGCAGTGGTTGGAGTGAAAAGATTCATCATATCTTAGTTACCCCCAGTAAGTTAATGTCAGACACATGGTGCTAATCCTTCAATACCAGGGATATTTCAATTAAAGAAGGGTGACCTGCTCCCTGTAGATGGTCATGCTGGACATTGGCCTAAGCAACCTATTTTCAGAGAATTCATTTTTCCAGTCACACTGGAAATCAGGGAATAATTGAAATGAGGGAGGTAAAACTTTTAGTTGCCTACAAGCAACAAAACCTGCTTGAAACAGAAAATTAACTATAGCCAGAGAGCAGTCTGCACATGTGCTTGCTCTGAACTCTAGTGAAAAAGGAGGTTTCACTGAAAGGGTTGTGGTGACTGATTATTAAAGAAGCACATGGAGAGGCACTGGTTTGGTGTAGGAGTCCCATCTTTTAGGAATGGAAACCTGAGGGGATGACATGGGAGAAATTGGGGATGGGTCTAATTCCTGTCTTTGCTTTGCAAGCAAGCAGAAGCTCTATTCACATGAGTCAATATTCACCAGATGTCTGCAGGAGCTGGGAAGATTGCAAAGGCAGAGAATTGCTCCAGAAGTCAGTAAGATGTCTGGTACACACATCTGGTGTCCCAGGCAGGATGCACAGTGGTCCTAGCCAAGTGCAGGTGCTGCAAAAAAGGGTGAAGAATGGACTATCCCCATTCCAAAACTCACCATCCTCTCACCAAAGTGCAATGTAAATCACAGCATCCCAACCTACTACCCACTCTTCTCTTTCATTCAGGTAAATATATTCCCTGATGTCTTTTCACACCTCTTCCACACAACAAGGGATTTTACACTGAGGAGTGATCTGTGTAAGTAGATGTTTTACCCACATGTAAATAATTTTACTGACTTTCAAATGCATAGTAACCAAAAAAAATTTATATGTGACTTCTAGTGCTCCACACACAAAGCACCCTTTGGCAAAAGAACACATTAATTCATCAACCTCCAAGGTATTATTTGTGAAAATACATCATTTCCCATATTGGATATCACCCCCAGTCAGCTGCCCCTTGGCCAGCAATGTAAAAACACATTTCTCCGTTTGTAATTTTCTTTTGTACACATTCTTCCTCTACTTCGGCTGAGGGGAATTTAACATTTATGTTCCACACCCTTCCATGAAGCCTTACCCCTTGATTCATATACATTCTGACAACATACTTCAAGTGCTTTATTTTAATAAGGAGAGTTCTCATTCCAGTGTTTGGGACTTGGTGGGAGAAACACACTCAGAGAGTTGTCTACCTCTTAAAAATGTAGCTAAAGGCCTTTAAGGTCCTGTTTCTTGGACCATAAAACTTGTCTGCGATGATTGAAATGAGAATTCTGTTTAACCTTTTGTGACTTAATTTCACGCTTCATTTCCACTGCTGCCACTGCTTCACCTCACGGGCCAGGGCCGTGTCCCTGTGACAGGGAGGCTGCTCAGCACGGGGAGGTGAGAGTCTGTTCTGAGTCCAGCCTCTCCTCCTGACCAAACCAATCACTCAGTTTTGCTGCAGAAATGACTCCTCAACCTCAAAGTTAAGCTCACAGTCATTTTCAGCCCTCTTCCATTGGTTTCCCCCATCTAACATGGCCATACATGGTACAATAACTGTTGTTTATTCTTAAATTGTCTTTCCCTCTGCTTTTTAAGGATGGGGTTTTAATTGTAGTTTGTAAATGTATATTTTGCATCATCTAAATTTGCTGATTCATCTACTGGATATTTCTGCAAATGTTGCTTTTGATGCTCTGGTTTCACTCATGTAAACAGAGCGATGAGTCACATCCTGCTCTATCCAACATGTACCTGTAATCAGCACCATCTGCCACCACAGGCCCTATTAAACCACTGCTTCTTGTCCTTTTAAACCACTTCTTCTTGTTCCCCTCCTTTGTCTAATTCAGTCCTAGTGGAAACAAAAACAAACAGTTAGAAAACAGACGGAACGATGAATTTGAAGATCACAGCAAAGTGCCACTGCCTGTTCTAAACCTAGGTCAAGAAATTTAGTTTCTCCAGGGCTGCAGAAGGAAATTGCTTCCTAAGTTTGAGCCAGGAGCTGCATTGCAGAGGGCAGTGCTGCAACATCAGCAGCACCATGGAAATCACCAGCAAGGACTACCAGTGGCATTTCAGTTCTCTGGACCGTCAGATTTTGAGGGTTTTTTGCAAGGGGATGGCCATGACTGATTCTTTGAGATGTAATACGTCATGGACACATGCTACTAAATGGCCACCCATAAACCACCAGCACAGGGCTCAAATGTGATTTAACGTCAGCCAGTGTCTACAGAAAAGCAGGATTTTCTGTGTGCTTTTATGCTTTGCTTTTGAATAAGAAATGCCCATTGGAATTAAACACTATTTATCCATAAACAAAATAACAAATGAGTTAAAACATCTAAGAACATTACGTGTTTGAACTAGCACAAGTAGACGAAAAGGCAAAGAACACTGAAAGTCACTAAAGAGAGGTGGAAAAGGGCTAAAACAAAGAGATGTATGGCTGTTTGAAAATAGACATGCATTCCTCAGGCTTAGAACTTGTTGAAGAGAGGTTCTGGGGATGAACCACTCCAGATTCAACACCCACATGGGCCTGAGGATGTCATGCAAACATGTGGCCTCTGTGCAGGTAGCTGCCTTATTGCATCTGGACGCACCCGAGACACATCCCTGGCTGATGGAATTCCATCCAGGAAATCAAGCACCAAGTGAAGTTGAAGCTCCTCCAAAATACCTGACCTGAGTAATTTTGAGCTTTGTTTCTGTTTGTATGAGGAAAGTGTGACGAGAGGAAAGGAGACCATGGCTGTAAACCAAAACTGGAAATTGGCAGAAGTGTTTCTGCAGCTTAGCAGGTTCCTGATACCTCAGTTGTTGGTGGCCATCCAACTCGTACTCAGTCAGAATCTGTGAGAAGGAAGGAAGGAAGGA
>VWZV01008558.1:4810-41751 GCA_013397155.1 Irena cyanogastra
AGGAGGCGGCTGCAGCGAGAGAAAAGAGGGAGAGAGAGAGAGAGAAGGATACAGACTTCAATGGTGCCCAGCCGCTTGGGTCTCCCGTCTCCTCCTGGCTCCCGCCCTGCGCGCCGGCGGCTGTGACGGGGCAGAGCGCACGACGCCGCCGCCGCCTACGCGCGAGCCGCTACAACCTCCGACCGTCGTCGCCGCCGGCACAGGAGGGGGGCCAAGACGTCTCTCCAACGCGGGGCGAGCGCAGGACCGCGCCAGGCGTCCAAAAGAAGGAAGATGCCTCGCGGCGAAAGGGAAAGCGACTGGGTAAGCCTAGGGGAGCGGACCGGGTTGGCAGACCCCGGGAGCCGCGGCCGCCATCATGGCCGCCGCTGCGAATGCGCGCCGGACCGATGCTGCCCGCCGCCGCGGAGCGAGGCCCTCGATCGGTGCGGTCGGGCGGGCCTCGGACGTTGGGAGGGCGGGCGAGGAGCGCTGGGGTGGGTTTGAAGCTCGTTTGGAGGGGTCCTCGGTGGAGCGCGGCCATTTCCCGCGTTGCGGCGGGGAGGCCTGGGCGTGAGCAAGGGGCGGGGGGAAGGAAGCGAGCTCGGAAAGCAGCGGGGCTTTGGGACCCAGAACTCATTCATAAGTGGGAAAAGCGGTCGGGAGAGTCGGCTGGAGAGGCTTCGCTGCGGGCGGGAGATCCGCGGGTGGATCCGCGGTGAAGCTGAAAGGGAGGGGGAGCAGAGGGGGCGGGAAAAAAGGAGCCGCTCCAGCGCCATTTCTTTGGCGCGCAAGGGCGGCAGCACTCACCCTTTGTCGCGATGCGTGTAGGGCCGCCGGAGAGAGAAAAAGGGAGGGGATGAAGGAGGGGAAGAGAACAGAGCGGAGGAGCGGGCGGCACGCCCGATGCCGACAGTGCGGGGTAGAGCGGAGCGGGCTGCGGCGAAGTCCGCCTCCCTCCGCCGGGGCCCCGCGATGTGTCGTACTTGTGCCAAAATCTGTGTAGCTCTCACTTCCTCCTGCCTGGGGGGAGGGGGAAGGGGGGCCAGGGCAAGGTTTCGGGGAGCGATGCGCGGCCGCCCCCAACTAGTATTAACGCCGAGGTTTGAGCCGTCGGGGTCTTTTGTCAATTTCCGGAAAAAACAAACGAAAACAAGTGACACGGTGCCAGCAGCGTTTGAGGCCGTTTCGGCTGCGCTCGGGCACGTCTCACGAGCCTGTCGGTTGTCGGAAACTGCCGAGCTGGCTGAACTAGTCGATGACTTGCTGCGTCTTTCTGTCCGGAAATTGCCGAGCTGGCGCTGGGCGCCATTTTCGCGTTGCGGCAGATTCCGGAAATTACCGAAGCAAGCCGAATGGTCTGCCATTCCTGGTTCGGTTTTTTCCGGCGGCTGTCGAAGCTGATAAGCTCGTCGACGACAGCTCCTTCGGCTCATTTCGGGGACGGCCATTACTAACGGAGTCGGTGACTTTTCATTACACGATAAAAACACGCAGGGGCGTTATTCAGAACTGCAGCCTCTTTGAAGATATTTAAGCTCCAGATCCTGGCGCTTTTTTTTTCTTTTCCTTTTTTTTTCTTTTTTTTTTTTTTTTTAATTAATTAAACCTCGGAAGCGAGCCCGGGCTGGAGTAGGAGGGCGCTAACACTACGCGGAGCTGAATTTTAAATTACGTAACAGCTCAGGCAGCCATTACCGACCGGTTGTACGGTACTCTCGAGCAGGAATACGTAAACCATGAAGAACATGGTACGTGGAATGGGAGGACTTAGAGTTTTCTGTTAAGGAGGGTGACGCGTTTGCTTGTGCAGACGGAGTGAATTTTTCCGGGGTGAGAATTACAAGCAAGCTTGAGTCGTCCGCGCAAGTTCGGGCGCTGCTGCCGGGTCGCAACGCGGGGCGGATGCTGGATGTGTTTGCGCAGAGGAAGGTTCTGGAAGCGGCGACTGGGGCCGGCGCGCAGCTGGGCGAGGCGGTGGAAGCTGCGGTAACCGCGCATTGCGGGCAGCGCGTTCTTGAGCCTGTGGCCATGGCTATTAGCTGCGCTGCTGCTGAGGTGTCGGAGGAGGAGGGGGAGTCGGAGCTCCGTGGGCTGGGGACCGTCTTGGCCCCGCGAGGCGCGGAGCGGCCGAGGTGGCGCTGCGGGTAATGGCGGTGGCGAGGGGGAGGGGTAAAATGGCGGCCTGGCCGAGGCTCGCGGCTGCGAGGGGCAGCGGGAATCGCTCCGGCAGAGCGGGCAAGGCGGGGGCCAGCTGTAGTTGTCTGTTGTGTACGGGGGCGAGAAGAAGCGCCAGAGAATCTTAGTACCGTGTGTGTAGGTGCACGCTAGAAGCTAATTGCGGCGCTCTTTCTGGAGGCGGCGGCTGCTCCCGGGCGCCATTTTCCCCGCCCGGCTCGGAGCCGCGGTGTTCGCGCTGCCGCCACATGGCGGAGCCGGCGCGGCCGCTGAGGGAATGTAGCACCCTGGAGTTCAGGGATCCCCCCTCGCTTGTCTCCGTTAAACGTTTTCGTTACCCGAATTCTTAATTCCGCAGTCAGCGTGGACTGTGTGTGCGCAGGTACTACTGTATAAAACACTTTTCTTTGCTCTGGTGATTAGTTTTTCAATAAAGACTGTGCGTTTTCCAGTGCTTTCAAGTTGCTTTAGGCCTGTCAAGGAAAGCTTAAAATAGACACGGATGAAGATCCTACAGATGTAAAAATTTCCTCTGGCGCTTGGTTCCTGCCACGGGACGTACTGTGGAAATCTTGAAAGCGGTGTTACGTCCAGATTTTATATTGTGGCTTTTCCTAGGTATGAGGTGTCTGTGTCTTTACCAAAAGAGTATTTTCCTCAGGGTTATAAGAAGTATTGGGCTGATGACAGTTGTTGTACATTTTACCCCTCCAGCATAAACTTTAGGTGAGCAAAGCTCTCTGGACTTTGGTAGGAGTTTAGTGTTAGGCCAACCAGAGCTTCTTGAAACCGGTCCATATAAGACAAATAGCTTCTCTGCATCTAGAGATTGTCTGCGTGTTAGTGGTGCAGCATGTCTGCTGTTTTCGCACAGTGAGTTTCATTAAAGAACTGGTAATGAATTTCGTTATTGCTGTTTTCTGACGTGGTGCATAGTTGATGTTCCGGGTAGATCATGACTCTAAATGTATCTGTAAAATGCATTACTATTCTGTTTGATGTCTGTTAGTTATATGTAGTATATAGTTATAATTGTTACAGCTGATAGATTCAGTTCTTTCCTTGAGTTCCATTTACACGTTTATAGCTGTCTTCGGGGTAATGTAACACTGGAAGTATCCTACTTGCCTACTAAACTTCATTAATTCTCGTTTTTTATAATAATGTCCTTTATTAAATGCAAAGTAATTGATTATATAGGAGAAAGTATCTTTTGTAGACCTGTGAAACTGTAAGCAAGTGGTCCCTAATTTTCAAGCAGCAGAACTGAAGTGAGGATTTTTATTTTTGCAGTATTGTTGCCTAAAAATTTTTCTTGGCCCTCCTACTCAAAATTAATAAATAACGGTATGACATATGATGAATATGTGATTTTTTTAAATACTGGTCTGGTGTGCAGCGTTCTTTCATTTGTTCCTTTTATGCAGTGAGGTGAAAGGAAATTACTTAAAACCTGTGTCTGCTGCTTCTGAGCACTTGTCTTACTTTGTCTACGTGAGGAGACAGTACTAACTTTATTTGTGTTCCTAGAAGAAAAAGAACTAGAGCCAACAGTAGATTCCAAATATTTTCAAGAGGAATTTGAACTGATTAGTCTTAAATAGAGTATGTATGTGGAACAAGGAGGGGAAAAAGTTGACTTCCTTGTCAGATTGCAATATGTCAGGCTGGTAATAGGGAGGTGTATTTTGAAAAAAAACCCTGGATTGTTACTGCCTACAGGAATTGTGTTCTGTTGTATGCATGTTGATCCAGGCCTGCCTTGGACAACCACAGAAAACATGTTGGTTTACATGCAAATTGGCTTAATACTCCTAAAAGCACATGTGCACTGAAGTATTTTGGTTGTTTTCTTAGTCTCAGTGTTTTTCTAGTGTCCTTTTTAAATTTATCTTAATCCTCATTGCACAGTTAATCATGTTGTGTTTGTCAGTTACACCTACTGCTGCAATATTTGGGTTGTATGAAAAACAGTCACCACACTAAAGAAGACACACAACCAAACACCCAAGCAGATTTTCTTGATTTTTAAAGTTAGTTAACAGTATAGAGCTGAAGTGATTTGGTTTGAGTTCTCTTGTCCCTAGCAGAACAGTTCTCTTCAAAACAACATTCCAAAATAATAAATTTGTGGCAGGGGACTGCTTCTTAGTGCATTTTGTGATTGTTTGGCATGAAATTTTCACATGTATGAGCTAGTGATAATTTTTGTATGTAAAACCAGGCAGTTAAAAGGCTTGCTTTATGTAAAGTGTTGCTATAAAAGTGTTGTGAATTGGTAGAAGTTGGAAGGTTCTTCTTTCTGCTTTAGCTTACCACTGAATACAAAAAAGTAAATGCAATACCTGATTGCTGGTCCTGTTTTGGGTTAGGTTTGTTTGGGTTTTTTTATGATGCTCTTGTCATTGCATAAAAGATCTCTACTGAAAAAGTGCAGTGATCATTTCTCTCCAAGGAGATAAAGTCTTACTGAAAGCAAGGCATTAGTGGATAGGAATATGTATTATTCACGTTTCTGCTTTAAAGGGAATTATTTTAGTGCTGCTTCTGTTGTGGGTGTATAGGTTTGTTGCTAATTCTAGTGGTGTGGGATCGCAGATTAACTTTACAGATGCTTGACTTATATTTGTTTTAGTAATTATGGAGAAAATATGAATTAACCTGTTATAGGACATATTTAGATGTATTTAATTTATTTTTACTTGTAATGTCTTGAATGAATTGTGTGGTAGTATTAATGTAAAACAATTTAAGCCAGAATGGTTTTTAGAAATGAGTGGTACCCAGGATAGAATCAGACAGTATAAATTCATATTTTCTGCACTAAAAACAAATTGCAAATTTCTCATTTTCTTTAAAAAGCTTCTCATATAGATCTTAGAGAGGAATATTCTGAAAGTCTGCAAGTGTGATCCTTTGTTCTTGATATCTAGAGAGAGAGACAGGAATAAAGACTAAAAAAATTTGTATTGTAAAAGTGGACCTGTAGAATTGCATAAATTACTTAATTTCTTTAATAGGGGTAGAACCTTTAGAAGAGCCGGGTCTCATTTTAAAAGTAAGTCTTACTGAAAGTCTTTGACACTTGGGAAAATCTTGATCAGTGTCTGATTGGCTAATGCAGATGACGTGTTTCAAATTATATTAATGTAATCTTTTTTTTCTGTGGCAGAGGGAAAAGGAGCAGTTCCGCAAACTGTTTATTGGCGGCTTAAGCTTTGAAACCACAGAAGAAAGCTTGAGGAGTTATTATGAGCAATGGGGAAAGCTTACAGACTGTGTGGTAAGTTTAGCATACCAATACATATCAATGACATGGAATGCGTAGGAATTTTAAATGGGGAGTTTGTTTTCTAAATAGCTTAGAGAAAATGGAATATTAGCTTTTAATGGTACAGTTGATTGGTTCATACACAGTTCAGTCTATTGTAGCAATGCATACATTTTTCTCTTGCAAACTTGATATCTAATTAGGGAACATTCAAAATCTATTTTCTGTAAAATTCTCCCAGATTATCTAACTACTGGTTGCAACTGTTCAACTTCGGTATCATTACAGAGAGCACTATTACATCTCTGTGGTTGGTAACATTTGGCAAAATGCTAGTATCGTAGTAAGCAGCCTCAGTAAAACTGGAAAACGATGTTTTTCTCTGTGATGTTTTCATAGAGTCGTTAAGGTTGGAAGAAACCATTTAGGTCATGGACAGTTAACCCAGCACTGACAAGGTTATCACGAAACCGTATCCATAAGCACCGCGTTTGTGTGTCTTCTAAATACTAACAGGGATGATGGCTCTGGTAGAAGTTCTCTGCTGAATTGGCTTGAAAATTGTAAATCATAACACATATTTAAAGTCTATGGTCTTCGTGAAGCTGAAAGGAAATCGTGTGTGGTTTTGGTTTGGTTTTTTTTTGTTTGTTTGTTTGTTTTTTCGTTTGTTTTTTTTTGCAAAAACAAATATAAATGCACCTCACTGATATAGCAGCATTTCTGAATTAACTGAGTCTTGGAGGACAACAGTGGTTTGAATTTCTTTGATCCCAAG
Source organism: Irena cyanogastra (assembly GCA_013397155.1). Lineage (NCBI taxonomy): Eukaryota > Metazoa > Chordata > Aves > Passeriformes > Irenidae > Irena > Irena cyanogastra. Next base: position 11,017 of record VWZV01008558.1, read on the forward strand.
CAGTGTCACTGGTATTAAATCAACAGGGTCTGCTACTTTACTGTAATTGTGTTTTGAAATTAAACCAAACAAAAAGTAAATTAAGCTTACACGCTCTTAATACTGTCAGCAAAAAAGCTTAACATGAGACAGGTGTAAATAGTTTAAATGTGTTTATTGGTTTTAGGTAATGAGGGATCCTGCAAGCAAAAGATCAAGGGGGTTTGGCTTTGTAACATTCTCTTCCATGGCTGAAGTTGATGCAGCTATGGCTGCAAGACCTCACACGATTGATGGAAGGGTGGTTGAGCCTAAGAGAGCTGTGGCTAGAGAGGTAAGTACGGCTTTGAAAGCAGATGCTGCTCATGCTTTGAAAAATACCCGTTTTGGTCAGACTGTTAGGCTTTGTTGTTCTTGTTTGAAATTGCCTGGGTTTAAATTACCTGGTTAAAAGCCCATAGTTGGGGCACTATTTCCCACACTTTTGGTCTCTTATATAAATGTCTATTATTACAGTGAATTACTGTTTTCTGATTGTGGTATCATGTCTGCAAGGGATGCATCTGGGGTCTGAAAACTGTTGTAGCAAACTTGTTATGTTGGATATCTGTAATTATGCAAATTCCAAAGTAACTCTTGTCTGGAATAGTTCCTGTTACAAGCCTCAAATTAATAAACTGCTGTCAGTCTTTCTGACTATTCCAAGAGCTTTCTTGGGTATTTCTAAAAGGTACATAAAATAAGGGAACGTTGCAGGGAAACTTTTCCAGTGATGATGTACAGAATCATCTGTGGACTTGTGCTGGTTTTAGGCACAGACATACTTGATTTCCACTTCAGGGTATGAGTTAGGGGTATGTGTACAAGAATGAGGTGAACATGTAAGCCAGGTTACTGTGGCACAGAGGTGCTTGAGGAGCAAGGGTGGATTATAAGGCAAGTTCTGTTCACCACATGGAAGTTCTGGGAGGGTTTACCAGATTAGGGTTGGACTGAGGTGTTCAATGCATTTGGACTGATGAATTGGATTTGAATGAGCTGTCCCAAAGGTATAGGGAAATGGAAATTGTAATCACTGGTACCCCTGTTAGCCGTCACAATTTTCTTCCCATTCTCTGCAGAATGCAGGTTTGGTTAGCATTTGGAAAAAGGTCATTACAGTGAGCATGTGTGTATACTGTTTAATGGTATTAAAATTCAGAGTTGTGAATTGGCTGAGGTTGAAGGACCTTGGTACAAGTGGAATGTGGATTCAGTGCTGTTGGGGAGTTGGGCAGAAGAAGCTGATGCATTTTTGTTTAAACAATTAAAAAAGTCAAGCTGTAACTTATTAAATACTTGCAGTTCTTTCAGACAGCTGATTTGTATAGTTTTTCAGTGACTTTAAAGCTTTGACACAAAAGGAGGAGGAAAGACCTCCAAGTAACCTTGTGTTACTTTCCTCTCAGAAGGCCCCCTAAATCAGCTTTCAAGGTCCTGTTTCATAAAAGGGGGCCGTACCTTAGTGCTTGAAAAATCCTAGTTTATCTGAATTCTCTCCCTGAAATCCAGGTAAAATACTGCTTTGTGAAATTGGGTGTTTTTTTGGTACTAATTTAACAAGTTATTCTAACAGGAATCTGGAAAACCTGGTGCTCATGTTACTGTGAAAAAATTATTTGTTGGTGGTATTAAAGAGGACACTGAAGAGCACCACCTTCGTGACTACTTTGAGGAGTATGGAAAAATTGACACTATTGAAATCATTACTGACAGACAGTCTGGTAAAAAGAGAGGGTTTGGATTTGTTACATTTGATGACCATGATCCTGTGGATAAAATCGTATGTAAGTAATTTCACTCTTTCTTTGGATTGTATTAATTCTTACACCCTCAGTGGTTGTGTAAAGCTGAGCTTGCAGATAATGGGATTAGTTATGTGCCTGTATTATTTGCTACATCATAGGTTGCTGACTTTTGTGGGAACACGTATTTCAAATAACTGTTGTCATCCTTGTTTAAAAGTCATGTGGTATTTTGTGTTCTTTTATATGATTCAGAATGTGTTTGGATTGGAAGTCTGATATTCTCACTTGTTGCCAGTTAAATGCTGATAGCCTGTTATTTGATATGGTTACAGTGCAGAAGTACCACACCATCAATGGGCATAATGCAGAAGTAAGGAAAGCTCTCTCTAGACAGGAAATGCAGGAGGTTCAAAATTCTAGAAGTGGGAGAGGAGGTATGTACAAGTAATGGTTAATGGTTTGTGGTTGATTTTTGTGTCCACTTTTCACAATCTCACTACTTGTAAACATTAAACTGACACAGGGAACTTCGGTTTTGGTGATGCTCGTGGAGGTGGTGGCAACTTTGGTCCAGGACCTGGCAGCAATTTCAGAGGGGGAGCTGGTAAGACAGGCATGTTTGTAGCATTTACATTTTTTACCTTATTAATGCTGTCTTTCTCGTTCTGGATAACTTTGTATGCTGTGGTGCTGTTAAACTTAAATGCAGCTGTAGCAGTTGAGAAAATTTTTGGTAAAAGTAATTTGTAAGTGAATTTGTGTTTTGGTTTTTTTGTTTTGTTTCGGTTGGGGTTTTTTTTAAGCTTTTATTGAAAGCCAGAAGTAACCTAAACTTAATTACTTGCTAGGAAGGTCAGAGATTTCTCTGGTTCTATGCAGTGCTTGCCTGACCTTTTAAAACTGGGTGTCGTACAAACACAAGAAAAGGAAAATGTAGAACGATAATTGGATGTTTCATTTCTATTTTTCTGAAGTTAAGTCTACATGTTCTTAATCGATGATTTCTGAAATTTAGTTCTTAAGGTCATAAGGGTTTGAAAATTCAACTAGTTTGCTACAGGTAAATTGAAATCCTTTGGGGTTTTTTCTCCTGATAGATGGATATGGAAGCGGCCGTGGATTTGGTGATGGATATAATGGATATGGCGGAGGACCTGGAGGTTAGTGTCATGTTTTGGTGATTTTTTTTTTTTTTTCTGTCATTAAGAAATACTTCCATGTTTATATCCATATGTATACAATTTATCTGAATTACCTGAGCCATTCTGTTGGCTTTAAGAAGTGTACATGGTTGTTGGCTTATGGCAAATTGTATGGTTATTTCTTTTCTTTACAGTGGGAGTGGGTCTTAAATTTCCTGGAAAATGAAGATTTTAATTAAACCTTTCAGTTGAGGTCTATGGGCTCTCTCACTGTTGGGATTTGGTCATAGTTCAGTTAGGGTGGGAGTTTGGTATGTGCTTTCAAAAATACTGTTAATAGAAATTTCTTTACAGAACTACCTTTCTCTTCGTTCTTCTAAACAGAAAAATATTCTTTGTGTATCATTTGAGTGCATTCTATATTATGTTCTCACAGGTGGTAACTTTGGTGGCAGTCCTGGTTACGGAGGAGGAAGAGGCGGCTATGGTGGAGGAGGACCTGGATATGGCAACCAGGGTGGGGGCTATGGAGGTGGTTATGACAACTATGGAGGAGGTAACATTTAGGGTTAATGTGTTGGAGCATTTCAGTTAAAAATTACTGAAAGTCATTTGAGGCTGGGAGGAGGGTTGTTTGTAAATGTCGTGTAAGGAAACTGTTACTTTTCAAGTAGTATGAAATAGAATGAAAACATTGTTCGATGCATGCACTTCTGGAATACGTGTGATTTTGTACTTTATTTAGAATTTTTATAGTGGAATGTCTTTGAGTGTTGCATCCATTTTAGCTCATCTAAGTATTTCTCCACTTCTGTGTTGATAATACAGGCAATTATGGAAGTGGAAACTATAATGATTTTGGCAACTACAACCAACAACCTTCAAATTATGGTCCGATGAAGAGTGGAAATTTTGGTGGCAGCAGGAACATGGGGGGACCATATGGTGGAGGTATTGTATATTTTCTTGTAGCTGGAGTGGGTGGACTTCTAGGACTTTGGGGGAATAGGAAAGAAGACATGGCGTAACTGTTTTGAACTAAAAAGTGGTAGACTGAGATAAGATATTATGAAAAAATATACTGTAAGGGTAATGAGGCACTGAAACAGGTTGCTCAGAGGTGGTGTGAGTGCCCCATCGCTGGCAGTGCAAGGCAAGGATAGATGGGGCTTTGAGCATCCTGGTCTAGCGACAGATAACTGTCCATGGCAGAGGGGTTGGGACGGGATTGAAGGTCCCTTCCAACCCAGGTCATTCTGTATGATTCCGGGATGGATGTGTAGGAATTGGATAACTCCTACAATAGATGGTTTGCAGTGCCTTTGTTCTTTCTGCAGGTTGCTTCAGTGTCTCATCTTGAGATTGTAAAGCTTGTCTCAGGGAAATTTATTTTTATTTTTTTGAAACAGATAAAATGTACTAACTTTTTCCACTATGTTGTGCAATTTTGAGTTTAAAGATTCTGTTTCATGTTCTTTGCTGTCAGCTCACACTATTTGTGGAGAGTCTAGTTACTTAATTTCCAGCATATTTGCTGTGATTTCTTTTTATCCTCCTCTTGTGTCTTTTTTTCTGACACTTCCTGCTTTTTGTTGTCTAAATGTTACTTAATATAGAGTATTTGGCTTGTGAAATAGAAACGGAAACATGAAACCCTTTCTTGTAAGGTTTAGCCTACAAGCAAATTCAGCCTTCACAGGCTTAAGACAGGACAGTGCATCAAATTACATGCGGCATTGTTAAATCATCTAAGATTTCAGCATGTAGTTGCTTCCTGTGGCAGTCTTCGGCGGTTCTTTAGAGGAAGGCAGTGAAGTGTTAGAAGTCTTTGTTGCAAATGCTGTCACTGGAAGTAAAGCAGATGTTACTCTTCATTCAGACAAGCTTTGGCTGATTGTTTAAGTCAAAAACTTTCCTAGATTAAAAAATGTACTGATGGGACCATTCTGTTCCTTGTTCTGCAACTGCAGGAAACTATGGTCCAGGGGGCAGTGGAGGAAGTGGTGGATATGGAGGGAGGAGCCGTTATTAAGTTTATTCAAGCATGCCATGGGTAAGTATGTTTTTAAATGTTAAAATTGCAGTGATTCTTGAGAGTAGCTGCAGGAGTTAAAAGCTTTTTAGGATATTATCTTTCCTTTTAAAAATGGTTAGATGAATAATTTCATAACCTATTTTTTTACTCTTTACTTCTGTTGAAACAGGCTTCACTGTATAAATAGGAGAGGATGAGAGCCCAGAGGTAACAGAACAGCTTCAGGTTATCGAAATAACAATGTTAAGGAAACACTTATCTCAGTCATGCATAAATATGCAGTGATATGGCAGAAGACACCAGAGCAGATGCAGAGAGCCATTTTGTGAATGGATTTGGATTATTTAATAACATTACCTTACTGTGGAGGAAGGATTGTAAAAATGCCTTTGAGACAGTTTCTTAGCTTTTTAATTGTTGTTTCTTTCTAGTGGTCTTTGTAAGTGTAGAAGCATTCCTTTGATAATGTTAAATTTGTAAGTTTCAGGTGACATGTGAAACCTTTTTTAAGATTTTTCTCAAAGTTTTGAAAAGCTTTTAGCCAGGATCATGGTGTAATAAGACATAACGTTTTCCTTTTAAAAATTTAAGTGCGTGTGTAGAGTTAAGAAGCTGTTGTACATTTATGATTTTAATAAAATAATTCTAAAGGAAATATTGTGTAATTTTAGATTTTTTTTTAATACTGTAAAATAAGGCAAGGAGTGGGTAGTATAAGGTCCCACAAATAATACAAAGCTATTGTTGTATGTGTAAAATTTAATGCTGGTGAGAAAAAGTATGTTGTCTGTAAATTCCCAGGTTTAAAATATCTAGGTAACTTAAGGGGTATCTCTGCAAGGAGAAACACCTTTTTAGATTTTTTAGATGCTGCTTCTTCAATGGCAAGGAAAGGAAAAACCCCCAGCAAGGTACTCTTCCAGGGACGCAGGTCTAGTACAAGAGAACTCTTGAAAACGTCACTAAAAGTTCAGCCAGTCTTAAAAAGCTGTGCTGTATCTCTGCAAAGCTTTAACTACGGTAGATTGTTTATAAGGATGGCAACGAAGGCTGAGGGTGTAGAGCAAAATAGTTCTAAGCTTCAGTTAAACTTCTTTAGGTAAGATCTTGTTTACTTTTCCTTTCTTAATGTTTCAAAACCAAGAAACTAATAATGTATGACAGTATTCTTTCAGTATAGTGATTATCATTATGTAGTTTAACATAGCAATGAATTGAGTTAACAATTACAAATTGAAAAGAAACTTGTGAATCCTGTTTTCTTGTATTATTAAATTTTTTTTTACAAAAAAATTGTTAATTTCAGCTACTTAACATATTTTTTTCCTACTGGAATCTAGCTATGATATGAACCCTGGACAAGCATAGACTGCTGCCACTGTACACTGCTACAGTTGAACAAATGAGACCTGCAAGTGTCCATTAGTAAAGCTTTGCAAGGGTTCCATCCCTGGTGTTGGTAGTTAAAATGGTAGGTCACAAGTTAATTAAATCATACAACTTTATTTTTGCATCCTGCAACATTTTCTTTTTTCTTGGGAGTCTATGCATTATGGTGGTTGCAAGGTAATGCAATGAAGGTAGTTCTGTGCTGTGGAACATGAACTATGTTGTTGCGTGTCTTGTCTGCTGTAACCTATTCTATATAACACATTTCATCCTGAAGGTTCCCAAGTAACTGTAAAATGTTTACGTGTAAGGAAAAATTTCACCACAGAAAACATCTGCCTCTGTGAAGGAATGTGTCGTCCATTCTTTTAACAACTGCATAAGCAGTTCTTTAGGAGGGCAAGTGAAACCTTCAAATGAAACTGCAGGTGGTATTTCATAAGTGTACAATGTATTTTTGTAAATTGGAATTTGGCTAGAATGTTGAGGTTTCCACCATTTTTTATAGTTCTTGCAGCTAACAAACCTTAGTGCCAAATTTAGTCAGCCTTACTCTCACTGCATTAAATGTTTGCACCTCAAATTGATGAAAATTTATCAAGTAATGGCTGAGTTATTCAGCGTGAGGGTGGCATACTCTACTAGATTTGGTTTTAAATAAAAATCAACAAAACCTATCAAAAAAAAGGCAACCAAAAATGCCTTAATTCCAAAGTTCATTGCCTCTAAAAGGCTGCCAATTAAAGAACGTGGACTCAGCTAACAAAAGTCCTGTTCCTTTTGTGTTAGACACACCAGTGAACTGCTTATACTTTTTTTTTTAAAAATGGCTGAAGTTCCCCTATTGGTAATTTGGTTTAGACATATGTGATAAACATCTTCAGATACACTTTTTTTTTCTTTGGCAGGAAGGTGCCATGCTGCAGGTAACTAATGAAGAAGTGGTCAACCACAGAAACGCTTCAAGAAATAAGAAATTCTGTATCATCAGAAAATAGTTGTTTTTGCTGCCTTCATTAAAAATCTAGAGGTTAAATGAATACTGATAAAACATCACAATTAGTACAGCTCCCTGTAATGATGGGTTTTTTAAATTATAGTAATAATGTCTTGTAAACCTTTCAAATAAAATTCGGATTCGTTAGGAGAAACAAATCACTAATGTTAAAATAGCAAACATTCTGTGAGTAGAAAGTTTAACTACATATATTTATAACTTTCATAGCTTTAAAATAAAGTATTTTTATACCAAAGTAGTTCTAGTGTAATGCTTAATAAAAACGTAGTGTGTATCTAACATTAATAATGTTTATGTTTAGAGCCTTTCATGATTCAAAACATTCCATTTTGAGGTGAATTTAAAACAATCAGTTTGACAAGTGTGTTCATGGAACCTGTTTCTCTGACCATGGGCATCTGTTCTCCTTTGGGAGAAACAATGCTGCACATTTAAAAGTGCTGATGTCTATGCTGTTGGACACAAGTGCATGAAAGTAGCTTTTTTGGCTGTGTTTTCTATTCATACTTTCCTGTTAACAAAACTACAACCTAATTCACTTTGTCAGATTGCAATAGGACAAGAGCTTTATTCTTTTCACTTTTAAAAAAGAGCTTTTAGCATGAAGACAGACTGACTGGAATGTAGAGTTCCTGCTGTACAAAACTGTTACCCATAGCCGCATCTGGGGGCAGAAGGAAAACACCAAAACAAAAAATGCCAAACCAAACAAAACCATTAAAACAAACACAAGTGCGAGCTTGGGAAAGCTTCAGTTGAGAGTGTATTTAAGGGAAAATACCTTGAGGTTATACTGTTTTAACCACTTACCTTCATGCCTGGTTTATTCAAAACTTGAAATTTATATGCTTTGGCAGAATCAACATGTCTTTAACCTTTATAATACTGTTTAAGGATTCACATACCATTTTTTTCTATTTAAGTTGAACTTTGAAATACTTGCATAGGTAACCGGTGGGCTGCAACGGAAGGAGAAAATGAAGACGCACAAATCTGCTTTACTTTCTTCTTTCCAACAGAATGACCAGATCATAAGGAATTTGCCTTCTTTCCTGTAACGTAGATGTAGTTGATGGAAGTTTTTTCTTTTCAGTTGCCAAGTACACATTCATACACCATTTTAAAAAACTAATAAAACCACTTCAGAGGGCAGTGATTATTTTTCTGTTTAAAATACTATTTCAGTAGTGTAGCAACGAGGTTTAAAATTTACTTGAATTGAGTATGTTTTCCCTAAATGAGGATGTTCTCATTTTGATCTGATGGCAGGGGTTTGGGAAGGGAGTGTATAGGAGGACAACACTGTGCAAAAATGGAATTACTGGATATTTCAAATCTTGAAAACCTGGTGTCTTTAAGTTTCCTGATGTCCTGCTGTCGAACTTTGACTTTTCTCTTGGTATGGTCTTAAAAGTTAAGGCACGTGACAGTCAACAACGTTCACCAATGAACATGGTGAGAGAAGTCACAGTTTTGAGTCAGCCTGATACTGGAAGTTAGCAACTTCGAATTAAAGCAGTATTGTGTGGTCAATTACTGGTCATCCATTTGTAGGCAATGAATTCTTGCTTTCTGTCAAGTGGGATTTTGTCACTACAGACTTTGTCTTCCAAGTAAGTGTAACATTACAGTGCTTCCAGGTACTAACAGCTGAGGATCAGGTTGTCAGTACTAGGTCCAGGTTTCCCCCAGCAAACACTTTGTGCAGCAGACTGAAGGAAGAAAGAAAAACAGCATAACTTGTTGCTAACTGGTATGTGAGCCAAAGAACACCCAAAAATCAAGTATGTCTTGTTTTTATGAAGTAATGGCGAAATGAGGTCAGTAGTAGGGTTCTGGCCCCTCAGATTTCATGTTATTTACAATGAAAGTTAATTTTTGTTCACTTCTGTTATGCTGCAGGTGCTAAAAAGCATTCAAGAAAAAGCAAACACTTGCTGTTAATACTGCAAAATGAACAGGACTTGAACTTTGTTATGTGTAGGAAAGACCGTGTTCTTTTAGTTCGATAATGAATGTACATGATCTCTTGGTGATGAAATCATACTGCTTTTGGGGGAGAAAACCCAAGCCCCAGAAATGGATCTGAATTTTCAAACAGTTGTCAGCTGAGTTTGTTTTTGCAGCTTTGCCTCGTGGGTAGAGGATAATTTGCTGGGAACATACTGGGGCTATGCATTCCCTGTAGGTTTAGTGTTCCAGTTGGTTTTTCAAGCAGAGTGTGGGTTGCAAGTGAAACCCCATAGTAGTGCTACTACTTCTTTTCCACGTAAGGGAGATGGCTGTTTCTTTTCAGCCATGTTTATTCAGCCATACCATTCAGTGTGTCTAGGAATGCATAGGAGTGTTACATGGAAGGGTTTGCCTGGGTAATAATCCATTTTGCCACAAGTACTGTCCATTTTGACAGCCACGGGTTTTTTTGCAGCTACTCTTGGTTTGTGTTGCACAGAAATTTTGTCAGGAGTTACTCCAGTTAATGGAGGAAGAACTGGTTTATCAGTAAAATTAACATTGTATTAATAATGCCTGTGTGACTTGCCTGACAAGAGTGTTATGAACATTAGGTCAGCAGTGTTTGGACACCTCGTAGTCACAGACTAGCTGAGTGACCTCCCATGCTGCTTTGCTTTATGAAAAAAGATGACTGGGAGAAGGTCTTAGAAATTGCTGTTACCAGCACTCTTCCCTCCCCCCTTGTTAGGTTCATTTTGGGGCATTCTTATATGAAAATGGGTGGCTGATGGACTTTATGGAGTTCTAGTAGCTGTTCAGCAGGTGTCAAGTTGCAGTACTTCATGAGATACACTACAGTAATAAGACTTCGCCTGGTTACATCTGCCGTCTCTGGTTTACTTAATAAACAGTTTCTCACTACACCGTGGTGTTGTGTCCTGTTGCCTCATTTATAGGTCTCTGCCACCTCTGTCTTCAGGATTCTTGTTAGAACTGTGCTTCTGACTCCCAGAGGATGAACTAATGTGTGTGTGTTTCGGGACAAAGGTTGACAAGTTGATACTTAATGAAGTGCTTTGTTCGTTCTTTCCTCACCGAAGTTTGTTCTTCTGGTTCCCCCATCTAAAACTAGATTGTAAGCTCTTGAGCAGGAACATCCTTAGCTTGTAAAATTTGGCATTGTAAAAAGCCAAATGTGTTGAATAAAACCTAAAACGTGAATTTAAAGCTGCACTACGGTGCAGTACTGTAGTGGTCATTCAGTGTGTAGTGTTTCAGTAGGATGCTGTGTCTGTTCTGGGAGCGCTTGTTCTCAGGATGCCTCTACGGGACTGTCCAGCCATACAGGTCAAAAACCATGCAGTGGGGGTTGCAGTTTGATGGAGTACTCAGTGTGCATTTCTTGCCAACGGATGTTTTTCCAGAACAGGTGTGAATCTTGGAGCAGCCAGCAGGTAATGCTCCACAGTCTGTGTTGCTGTCATCAGTCCTGGGAATACAGCCTGCCCAGTGTTTTTCCTTTTACTTAATCCGACCTTCCCTAACTCTAGCAGATAAGCTCTTACTAATGTAACAAAAATGCAGTTTACCACTGAAGTGTCAGACTACTTAAAAGCTTTGCTACAGGAACAGTATTTTAATGATTCCTGGTTTTTATTGCTGTTGTCAACAGCTATGTTTACAATCATCAGCTTAGTGGTTTCCTAGCTATATTTTAAAAGTTTTCAGTCTAACTATAGAGACCTGTGTTTCAACAGAGTAGTAGTAAGGTAGGATACAGTTGCAATGGCTTTGTCCTATCTGGCTCCAGAGTAGGTTGGATGCCATGTCATGTCTTTCCATGCAATAAAGCTCGTGGTTTGTACACTTGGGGTTTTGATTTTGTGAAAATCTTGATCTATCGATAATAAAGCCAAGACAGACTTCAGTCAGGTGTTACCCATTTTACAACCCTTTCAATAACAACTTTGTTTGATCAGTCCTGTTTACCTGAAAAGCTGAGTTCTGTAGTGTCTCTGTATTGGTATAGTAGTTGCAAATACGGTCTAAGGCCAGTACATAAGGTATTAAAAGCTTCAGGCTGTCTAGCCCAACCACATATCATTTGAGAACATGAAACTAAAGCAGAGCCAAGAGCAGGCAATGTTTGGAGAATTTTGTTTGGTGTGGATTTTTTTTTTCTTTTGGGTGTGTGTCTGTGTGTTTGGTGTTTTTTATTTAAACACAGGCTAGCTGCAGAAAGGGAAGACTTAACAGCTTTTAGATGAAATAAGAGTGACAACTCCAATTGAAAATAGGCCATTGGTCTGAATTCTACCTGTGGTTTTGTCCTCTAGGCAGGTAGCTGATGGTTTGAAAAAAAATATACATCCAGACGTAACACTCATTGTATCATCAGTACTTTGCAGTCCACCCAAAATTAGTATTTCAGCTCACAGTTTTTGTAGCAGTAGAGCTGCTTGTTGGGTTTTGCCTGAGTTCATACATCAACTTGTTAACGAAATACAGTTACTGGGCAGTAATAACAGTTGAATTAGCTGAGGGCACTTCATAATCCTTTACAATCTGCAAATTTACAGGGAATGGAATGGGATTGGGGCTGAGGTCTTAAATGGATCAGTTGGAGTAAGCTGCTTTCCATTAATACTGTGTTTTGAAAGGGTTACAGTATGTTTAAAAACAAAGCAGTACATGAATTTATTGTGTAGCTGTTTCCCAATTGGGTATATACAATACTTCATTAGCAGCTGGCCTTGCAAAAATCCACCGAGCTCACCTGCCACTGCTACCGAAGGAGTGGGCACCAAAAAGTTTAGGCTTTTTTTTCCTCCCCTCATGAGGCCGTAAAGCAGAAATACTTGGCTTTCTGGATTTCTCAGTTGTAAGCCTAATCTAGCAGCTGTCAGAATTTATGCACAGGGGCAGTGAAGTAGGTTTAAAGACCTTGTCCTGCAAAGGGTAAGTGCATGGATTTTAAAATGTTTATTATGTCATTTAATCGATTATGATCATGCTGACTTAAATATGTACTTCTTTCTTCCCCTACAACTAGAAATAAAGCTCACAATTCATCATACGTATCTGACACCTACTGCATGTTTTGGTTGAAGTTTGTGATCTAGCCAGTATACAAATCCCGTGTGAATACCAGTTAGGATAGATGTGTCTCACACTGATGCATAACCAACAGCAAGAAATAGCATAGCCTCAGTAAGGAGACTTTCTGCTATGAATTTACACTTATCAATTTGAGACTGTGGTGAAACCAGTAAAGAACACATGCACGCATTTATTTAAAGAAATCTTTTAATAGAAAATGCTGAGAAAATTGTTCAAACAGCCTGCTTTCATTACTGATAATTCAGTGTACTTGGCACTGTCTTAGGGCTCTGTTTCTAGAAAATGTCACTTGATAATACCAGTTTTGTTACAGATAAGTGCAAGCAGCCAATGTAACTTCCATGCTAGTGGCAGTTTCTTTCTTCAGTAGGTATAATTTGGCACTTAAGCTTGTATGTGTAGTTCTTACATGTTTGGTACAAGGGATTTTTTTAACATACCTGAATGTAAGTTTGTTCCACTGTCATCATGCCATGACCAAGGAGAACTTTTTAAATACCAGTTTTATGTCTTTTAGTTGTAAAATGAACAAGAAGTATTTGTTATCTAGAAATTAATATTAGTAGTTACTTTCATAATTAATATACAGGCTTTTTAGGCCATCTCTTTTGCAGACCTTTTTCAGGCTGTAAAACAGTGAAGGATAGGATGTTTAAGTATGTAAGTGAATAAAACTCCTTTCTAACAGCACAAATAAATGTCAAATCAGAAAACTTCATTTGGAACACTATCAGTGTAACCTCAAGTATAGATAAAGAGTAATTTGATTCAATTTAATTTAAAGACTAAGTAAAAGGTATATTTTTAAAAATTAAATCGGAAACATTAAAGACACTTAAAAAATACCAGTTTAAAAAGCCACAGAGAAAAACTCAAGTACTTCTTGAGGAACATGTCAAAATGATAGGAAAAGAGAAGGTACACAAATAAATATCACAGTCACTAGGAAAAAGAACAGGAACTCCTTCACCATTGGTCATTTTTGTGGAATAAAGTTGAGAATGATTGAGTTGCAGAGGATGAAGGTAAGAAAATATTGAATCAGACACTGCTTTTCAGTACTGGTTTGCAGATTGAATGTATGAGCTGTAAAATTAAGTTGCAGATTATCTTTGCTTGGAGTTATGATGGTGAAAGCAGTGAGGAAAAATGCAGTAGCCTCCTGGACTGCTCTCCTCAAAGGAAAACCAGGAAAAGCAGAGCCATTCTGAATAAATGCAAAGCATGCAGTTATCTCTTGAGCCTATGTAAATCCACAGTGAATTTAAGTTGAAGATGCACTAGAACTATAATTTTTCTTTCAGTGCTAGACAATAAAATAAGGTCATTTTCTGTATAAAGAGTCAAGTATTCAAGACTAAAACATTTTCTTGCATGTGTAACATTGATCTAAAGTTGACTTTAATCCCTCACTGTTCTCCCCTCTGCCCCCATTACTCGTAACTAAATTCCTAGTTTTAATATAGGTCTATAAAGCTACACTACACTGATGGTCTAGCTCCTTTAATTCTAAGTAAAACTAAACACTTCCTCATCCGGAAGCCTCAGCTCACAGACCACCTTGCAGATCACGGTTGGATTTGCCAGACCCTTGAACATAGAGTGTATTTGTTTCTGTTTGAACTGCTATAATCACTGACCTTTAGTCTTCACACAAGTACTGTCGTTATCCTTTCAGGCAAAATAAAGGTGATTTAGGTGATCTCCAGTCATCTTACGTTTGTTTCTGGTCTTTTCTGTTATCTTCTTTCTGTTCAGATTTGGCCAAGTGCTTGGGTATTATGAAAACAGTACCATTGCTACTGCAGTGAATGACATACTGGCGTGGGTCAACAGGTCTACCCTGGTCATCCCTCAGTCTACTGAAAATGTCATGGTACAAGTTGTTTAATTTTTGCTTTATCTGGTTGATTGATTTGCTACACTGGGAGTGTTCCTTTTTAAGGCTCTCCTTTTGTGTCTGGAGATTACACACATCTTCTTCCAAGTTGAGAATTGCATTCAGTTTGCGTTTACGACATTTTTGGGCAGCTACCTTGTTTTTTCCTCTTCGCCTGATGTCACGTAGAAGTGATACCTGAGTTTCTGTCAGCTGGTTCTTTGCTAGCAAGGTGTTGAAAGAGTCAACTGACATGGTCACAATTTCATCGACTGAAAATGGTATTCTCAGAGCCTTTGCACGCCATTCATCTCTGCTCCGGTTTGTAGCAGTAGAATTATGGCACCTATCCTTTACTTCGTTTGATTTCTTCATCCACATCTGTTGATGATGCTCTGGAGTGGATGCTGCTTGACTTGGCAGCTGATTGTAAATGTGATTATGAAGAAACTGCTGAAGCATGGCTTCTGTAGAACACTCTGCAGCACCTGAATATTCCACATGGCTGTGCTTGTTTTCTTGGCACTGGCCACCGACAACTCTTAAGCCATGTGAAGGAGCACATTTAACACCGCTGCTGTACCAAACAGAATCTTCACAGCAGACTGAGTAAGAGGTGGTGCTGTGATTTGAATTCAGAGATAGTCCTGAATCTGAGCCAGGCTCTTCAAAGATCTGAGAAACTTCAATAGGACTAAAGCCTTCCTCCAAAGCCAAAGACATGAGCTTAATTTCATCAAAATTATCATTGTGGGTTGTTAGATTTCTAAGGTCAGCAGCCGAAAGCAGCCCTGTCAAATTTGACCCATGAAATAGTGATTCTGGATTTGTGGTATCAGAGCTTGATTGAGGGAAAAACTCTTGCCTTTGTAAGTGTCTTGGTTTTGAATTTAACTGAGTGGGACAGTCTGTTCGTAGTAGCATGGCATCAGGAGGACTGAAACTGTTCTGATGTGTCTGGGTCAAATTTATATTGTGGTGTGAAGATGATGGGTCTTGGCCTCTACTAGAAGTAGCAACTTGTGTATCTTCCAGGAAGTTCACCTAAAAGATAAAGAGGGGGAAAATGGGATCTTTCATAAAATGAATGCTTCTACATCTGCCGCCTACACAGTCATGATCAAGTTGTTTTTTAATATTCCACTACTTGATTCTATTAAAGCCAAATTTTTGTGTTAAACTCTTCTAGCTATTTGCAATGCTGTTTCCCATCTGTACAAAGCAAAATCTGTATTGGCATATGGTAAAAGGAAGCAGGAAAGGTGCAGAAGTGACTGAAGGAATGGGAGAAGGACTTGCAAAGGATGGTGTGGGACTGATGAGGGTTGAGAGGTAAAAATGGGACTATTGCCATGTGTACAAACTGTGACCTACATGTTATGTCTGATCTGGTCTAAGAAAAAAGTCCTGCTAGGAGGAATGGTCATGACCCTTCCCTGGCAGTGGTATTGATGATTCAAGGGTGAATTGGTTCAAGGTGCTAAACTGTTAGAAAACAAACTTTTTTAAGAAGTTAACCAGTAAGGACAGTGGTGAAGAAAAGAGGAGTGGAAGACAGGAACATTAAGACTCTGCTGTTGCAGTCTCTCTGTTTATTTCGCAGTTTATGAAGTTTTCAGGGCTGCTAGGTGCCACATTTGGTTTAGTTCCATTTAACTGAAGTCTACTGCATCCAAAACTCAGCTGAACTGTTTTACTGATCAGTTTCAAGGTAACATCCCCCCCACCAGGTCACATCTTTTGTGGATGTCTTGACTTTAAATTACTACTCAGGACTTTTTTACAAAACTAAAGCTGATATATGATGCCTCAGCCTTGATGTTCAAACAATAAACTGGACTGGTAATGCTGTAGTAGCAGTAAAGCCCACCTTTTGTGGACCTGAGTTACAGCTGCTGGGTCTTAGAAGCACAAAGCTACTGTCCGAGATTATGTTGGGTGCTTGCTGACAAGCAGAGTAGTCATGAAACAGATCAATACAAAGCACTTGAGAATGTAAATATATCAAGTAGCAAGTGTACAGGATTCCTCCATAGCTGAGTGTCCTTACTGTGTTTCAGGAAAGGACTTTCTGATTGCCATTCAGTGAACAGACTATGTAAAAAGCACTTTCCACAGGGAAGGAATTACGTACTGCAAGCACCAGAACATCCTAAGTTCTCTATTATGCTTACTGGGAGCTCAGGTAACAAGAAGGTGGTCTTGCCTTATTTCTCCTAGAGAGTTACCTTGTACTAGACCTCCTGAAGTCTCTGAGATAGAGATGCTATTTTCAACTAATCCCTTGAACAGAATGATTCTTAGTAAGTCAGCTATCAAAAAATCCCACTCACTGTGAAGACTTGATACTTGGCAGAAACAATCAATCTGTATTCAACAGACAGACTGTCACAAGATGGCAGTGCATTAATGATGTTAAATAAAATATGCAATATGTTGCTGTGTATTGTAATAGCTGCATAAAGGCTACAGCCAAATTCCTTTCAAATTTTGAGAACAGAGAAAACTAAACTGATGAACTTCTACATCTCATTAGTGTGCAATCCATTTCCAGAGCTGAACAGAAGAGGAGGCTAATTTATGGGCTAAAGGGTACTATCCAAGCTAGATATTCCCAAAACCAGATAAGCATGAAGTTATATGGAAAATGCTAATGACCCTGGAAGAGGATCCTATGATGGGAAGTGTATATAAGATGCCCTTGAAGTATTGCAAAAAAGCAATGTAGGGAGTAGCTTCATGGTCAGTAGTTGCAGTTATGAGCTGTGGGAGAACAGGGAGACTTCAATTAACAACTGATTTTTGTGAAGATGGGCACACAGAAAGTAAAATACAGTATCAGAGGGCCACAAGATTTAAAAAAAAACAAAACAAAAAAACAAAGCACTAAATGGGTTTACTGCTAATGCTGACTGACCTGATTTGCAGTGAAGATGATCTGTTCTTGGGAGTAGCAACCCTGTAAGCACTTGACCCAATATTTATGACAAATGTAATCTTTCACTACAAATGCCCAATAGTTGCTACTGTGTAATAAATCAGTGTTGCTTTAGAGAAACACACCAAGAGCTGCTGGATAAATACAAACTGGTATTAGGTTTCAGAAAGGCAACTATTAGTTGAACTAATTCGAGTCCACTGGCTGCATCCAACTTTAAACACCAGATCACAGTAAAGACACAGCTCTTACACCAGAAAAGTTGCTGGGGGAAAATTTTCAAGTAGAGCCAATGAGAGCTGCTGTAAAAGGTGGATAGTGGCATCTTTAGCAGTTTCAGGTAAGTTTTACTACATTGATTTGCTAATATATTCCCAGAGTGGGTAGGGTAGGCTGTGGTTATTCGATAAAACTGAGTAATTGCTGACTGTATTCCAATCTACTGGCAATACCTGTATTTTCTCATTTACCTCTAGCATGTTTTCCACCTGTGATGACAGAAGCTGCAAATAGCCCTCTAAGGAGAGAAGGGAATCTACATGGTTGCTGTTGCTCTGTGACAAAAAGAGAAACACACTGTAAAGCACAGTTATTTTACCTAAAAGGATGTAAAAATCTAAGTCTGAGAGGAAACAGAGCACAGTGCAATACTGCTGCTGACCCCACCATCAAGTCTTCATCCTGATGGGAGATGACACATTGCTAGAACAAGCAGAAGAGTTCCATGGCCTGAGCATCCCTACTCTGCCCACAACAGCAGAACTGGGCTTTCCTCTGAAGCTGTACCACCCCACCAGTGTGGAAAAATCAGGTATTTTTTCAAAGCCAAGCTCTCAGGGGAGTGGCAAACAGAGAGGCTGGCAAGACACCTGGATCAGATGTTCTCAGCTCTCACAAGGTCTCAAGAAAATTGAGTGCCCTTTTCATTGTAGCTCTTAGAGAGAATAGAACTGAAGAGTCCAGTGTCCCAAATGTAATTCTACATCTAAGCATCAAGCTTTACATAAATTGTGAGAGTAATATATTTTAGCATCCATGTCTCTAGTGTTTGTAAGCAAAAACATCTTTGCCCACGAGCACAACAGCTTCACATTGGAGAAAAGAAACCCAAATTTAAAAATTATTAGTGCAAGTGTTTTCTGTAAACGTCTGAATATTTCAACTACTCAAAAAATAGTGGGGGATTGAGGGAAGGAGGCAATTTTCGAAAAGGTGCACAAGGGCATCATTTGCAAAGCATTGTCTAAAGTGAGCATTCCTTTCCTGCCCTGGCAAGGAACAGGTCAAATAAAAAGAGGAAATAAATTATTCCTTTCAAAGTCTTTCACTACTATTTATCTTAGTAGTAAGTTCTGTATCCTCCCTCACTTCCTCTTCAGTTTTCCCTTCTTCCCTTTTTTTTCATCACTTACTTGATTTATGTTTTTCTCCTCTTCTTCTTGCAGTTCCAGCTGATCCTCTCCTGGAGGTGGACAGCAGTCATCCAGAGCTCCCTGACATGCTTTCAGGTCAACATCCTGAAGACACAAATAAAACAGTTCTATTACACAGCATGCTCTCAAAATTAATCTTTAAGATGCACTTTTTTCCCCTCCAGTGATAGCATTCCAAATAACATATGCACTGAACAGGTCACGTGGATGAACTGAGTGTGTAGACTTTGGGGGCAGAGTAAGAGCAGTGTCAGTTAGGGGGGCAGCCACCACCTCTTGTTTTGGTGCCCAGGCACTGAACCCATCTGCAGTAGAAATGGACACAGGAAACAAATCCTTCTAAACCAGACAAAGAACCAAGATGTGATTTCATGAAAAGTCTGGACTATGAATGTATTTTGGAGGTCATTTCACAGCAACATATCCAAGCCAGATGGATACTCAATGATGGAATCTTAAAGCAGGCAAGTATACATGGTCAGTTAGCAAAATCCCTTGCTTACCTGTATTCTAATAGCAGCTCTGTTTCCCATCACTTCCATGTAGCCATTACCCATTTTCATTTATCCAAATGATGGAATTTTTTACTCTCCAGTGATGAAATTCTTCAAATTTAGGGGCCTCAGAAGCAATTTTCAGGTTTTATTTTATTTGTATTCATATCATCAGACTTGTTCATTGTTTATTATATAGGACTGGAGTATTGCTAGAGTAAAAAGGAATCAGTGCTAATTCTTGTTTTTAAAAATTATGTATTTATATTTAAAAATATTTTCATATTTCAGCTTTTTCAGGGCAAGTCTGTGTTATTAAAATATGAAACTCAGTGGAATGGCAGCCAGGAAACCAAGTGGCCACACTGCATTAGTTCCAGGTATTCCCAGCAAAATGCTATGGCAGGAGCAGAAAAGACAAGTTATCAACAGCAGCAAACGTAAGGAGATAGTGTTCAGTTCCAAAAATCTCAGCAAACAATTTACAGGTTTGTTATGAAAGCATAAACTACATAAAATCTGCAGTTGTAATAGTCATCAAAACAAATATAAGAGTTTTTAAACTGTTCCTTCATACAAAACACATTAAAAACAGGACTCTGGAGTAAAATTAAATATAACCTTAAAACAAATGAATATTATTTTCGATTTTTTACATTCTATTTAAATATTTAAAAATATGAAAACTAATTGTATTTTAAACTAATTTTGTTTGTTGGCTTTCAATTTTTCTGTACTGTCTTTTCAAGACTGGAAGAAAACTTTAGCTTTATAAACAGCCATTTGTAAAAACAAAAAGAGCACTCATGGCACTCATCTGTCATTCTGATGTAAGAGTGAAGAATTTCCTTCAGTGATGCCTAACACAGTTTCTACTCATTAGAAATTATATTCCAATACATTAAGTCTTCTTTGTCAGCTGTATCTGGAAATGACCAGATGATTTTTCATTGCCAAATATGAGAAAAGAAATTTACTTGCCTAAAAACATACACACATACAAAACAATAACAACCAAATAAACCTCCTAACCAATGTTTTTCTCTATGTAGTTAAACAGGAGAGGGCATTTACTACACAAGACACTGAGAACATGGTAAGTAGCTACTTGCACACACTTAAATGAGTCCAGTGGAACAGATCACAGGCTTGAAGTTAGTCCCATACTTATGTGCTTGCAAGATCAGGGCTAGGCTTTAATTTTACACAGAACTAACCTAATACTTGTCAAATTAATATGACCTGTTAATATTCTAATTAATAAAATTCATGATCATCAAAAGTTAGTAAGAAGTCAAGGACAACTGCTATTAAAGACCTTAAGCAGCTCCTCTGGAGCCAGGTGGCCTGGAAAACTGCTGCTGTGGCAGAGCATTCAGCTCCTGGATAACACAACAAATCCATTACTTTACTGGCTACAGAAGAGGCAAATGCAGGAAATAGTTAGAAATGTGGTATCCATAATGTGATGCCTCAAAAAACCAACTGCAAGCACTGGGTTTGTATACAGAAGGTATATGAGTCACAAACTTGATTGTTCCTTTTAAAATTTCCAGGGGCAGGAACCCATTCCCCTGCCAGGGAAAATAAAAGCTTGGGGTAGCTTTGGGAAGAGCCCATGGTGTGTCCTGCAGATCATTCAAAATCCTCAGAGTTCAACTTTCCTACACTGGAAATCTGACTGCAGATGATGCTGATCTGCTGAAGTCTACAATGGAGATGGTCCTTCCCCAAACCACTGTGAGGACAACTAAATTTCTGATATACCTGATGGAACCTCTCCTTTCCGAAGGGAAACTAAATGCTCCCAAAGCTCAGAGAAATTTGTGAAAACTGTCTTGTATTAATTTCCCCAAGATGTCAAAGATAACCAAATTTTCAGGTGTTTTCTTATGAATATATAAAACTGCTGAGGAAATGGGGAATATTTCCAACTACAAATTTTGGAATTTATCTGGAGTCTCCATTAATTTTTATGTATCTTTTATGAAAAAAAATATATCTATTTTCTCTACTCAGCCATAGATGGTGTCATGGTACCCATAGTTTCCAGGCTGAGAGCCACCAACTGCACTACAGGATCACAGACCATTTTGCCTAAAGGACTCTTGGCCTTAAGCACAGAATGGAGGTCAGAATCTCCCTCTGATCTTTGCACAGAGCTCCTGCTGATGTGAATGGAACAGAGGTGCCAGTGGGGAAGGGAGGGAAGCAGGGTCTCACACTGGCAGTCATGCCCATTCCCTGTAGCTTACCAAAGGGAATGTGTCATCTCTTCTGAGTGAGCTCAGTAATGCTGCACTGTGTGGCTCTGAAGATTAGTCTTACTAGCACCATTTCTTCCTCCAGCAGATGATATTAAAATATACTCATGGCTGTTCACAGCGATTATTACTACAATAAGTTTTCCATCTTTTGAAAAAAACCTGTTTTCACCACTACCAGAGCACTTGCTGAAGGATTCTGGCCCTGTAGCTAGGTTTTCACAACAGTGGTGGTATAGACAGAGCACACATAAGATATTTCACATCACAAACTTTCACTTATGGCATCATTTCAGCAAAACTCTCTATACAGCAATCAACCAGAACCTTTTTGCCCTCATTTCTCTGTTTTGGCTTTTCACAAAAATCCCCTGGATTATACTGATCAAGGTTTTTGCTCTTTATTACACTTGGCACCAGCTTGTTAGTTTTCCTCAGTGATGAAGAATGACTGAACAGCACAGCTCAACAACAGAATGCTTTCTTCCATGCCTGTTCTATCACTTGGGTCTGACTGCTGGACTCTTGCTATGAGGAGAACAGCAAGGGTGTCTCCCCAAGAAACAGCCACACTACGTTTTTGAATAAGGCATTTCATTAAAGATACCTTAATTCTACAGACTGCATGTACGTCTAATGACAAAAGCTTTGTCACAGAGTCTGGATGTTAATCTAATGACAAGAAGGATCAGGCGTTCCTATTTACTCAGCACTGTGCAGCCACATTCAGTGTTTCTGTCCTTCCCATCCTTATTTTGCAACAAGGGTAACAGAAGAAACAGTAACTGAGTTACAGTAATACCACTGAGCCCAAGAAACATGACAGCTTGTGGTTGTCTCTGTATAAGGAAAAAGACTTAATTTTTGCTGAGGGCAGACCACCAAACCCATCTACTGCAGGAGCCTTTCCCTTTCTACCGCTGGAGGGTGTGGAAGTTCATGCCTCCAACAGCAGGCTGTTTCCAAATGGTAAACTGCAACCCTACATGAGGGCAACCCTCGATTTGCATTTGGAAAGACTTCTGTGCCACAGAGTTACACTAAAATTCTCATAATAAAATAATAATAAAAAAATAAAATCTAAGCATCTGAAATTTTCATGTTGCTTCTGCCACTTAATATTTTTAGTTGCATTAAAGAACACAGTCTGAGACTGAATATGATTATCAAATTATCCACCAGCCTTGTATGTGGGGGGCTGGGCTCTAACTGTGCACCTGCCCTTTCCCTAAGGTACAGCTTAGCACAGGTCAGCTACAGGCTTCAGTTTGTCAGTCTTTGGAATATGAAAAATAGTAGTTTAAGTCAAATCTGCTACTTAAGGAGGGCCAAGAATCAATGGGGAAGTGAGAGAAAGTATGGTTTTGTGGGTGGCCTGGCCTACACTTAATTGGAAGCATGCTGCCTGCTCCAGCAGGTTTCCAGAGTTTCTTACTCTATGTTAAAAATAGAGCCTTCAGTATCCTATTAAGTAAACCAGAGTATTGATCTCGGCATGAACTGGGCATACTGTACATCAAACTATCCTCCACATATCTCCTCCCCTTGCTTCCTACACCCACATGTCTTATCTGCTGCTCCTAAAAGAACGTACAGGGAGCAGAACCTGTAATGACATCAAAACACAAAAAGGTCTACGGTGCTGTATTGGATGGGTGAAGAAGATCCCTCTGAAGGAGCAGCAGAAAGCATAATCAATCTGTTTTCAGCTATTGATATGTGTGCAGCTGGCACACAGGACTGGAACTACACAACCCAGGGCTACAAGTGCACAGAAATATTTGAACTAGCTCTGGACTAACAGAAATGGCAGAGAGCAGAGCAGACAGGGTGGCTTGCCTGGGGGCACAGGCAGCACTGAGAGGCAGGGGGTACCTGGCCCTGGAAAGCTGTTTCACTACAGTCAGAGTTAGCACTACGAATATCCCAGTGCTGGAGCAAAGGTACACTACCACAATTATTTGCAAGGGAACTTTTTTTTTTTGGTGCTGTTTACTCATGTATCCTGTTGATGTGCTATCTTCCAATTACTCTACATTATGCTCTCTTTATTTTAGTTATTAAGTTTTAAACTATTCCACTGATGGCATTAACCTTTGAGATAGTTTTCTACAAACTTTTGTCCCTTTTCCATTACTAACTGCACTTCTCTGTACAACTAGCCCTCTCCTCTTTATTACCTGGAAAGATGTGGCACAGGCCTGGCGCTCTTTGCCACATTTTGAATAATTAAGTAGCATTTCCAGAATAGAATCATAGAACAGTTTGTGTTGGAACGATCCTTTAAGTTTGCACAATAACAGCAGAAGTTAAGCAAAACAGTTTCTAGTAACAGAACCAGCAGTTTCACTTTAGTACTTGGTAGGATTAAATGCAATTAATAATTAACATAATGATGTGTATCTGATATAATTCAGCTCTAATTTTAGTGATCTTGCTCTCTGCCTGTGTACTTTAAATAAGTGATAATAATCTTACAATCGGATATCTACTTAATATATAAGAAAAATAGAAAGAAAAATATTTCTTGCTGTTTCCCTATTAAACAGCAAGAAATATT
Organism: Irena cyanogastra; assembly: GCA_013397155.1. Taxonomy (NCBI): domain Eukaryota; kingdom Metazoa; phylum Chordata; class Aves; order Passeriformes; family Irenidae; genus Irena; species Irena cyanogastra. The sequence continues at coordinate 35,011 of VWZV01008558.1, forward strand.
GTTTCTGTATTCATAATAAGACCTAAAATATCCTGAAAACACCAAAATAGAAGAGCACTTTATTTTTTGAAATGCAGACAGGGTTTAGGATGTGTGGAGGGTAGAATGGTGGATGGACACACCAAACATCAAAGTAACTTCCATGTTATATATGGCTAAGCTTAAAAATGACAGTAAACCATGCTAGGTAGGCAATGCAATTGAGTAAATCAAATGGTTCATAGAAGTGACTCCAAATGTGGCACCTGTCAAACATTTATTACATATCTACTCTAAATCCTAATAATGCCACCTGGGCTGCAACCAAACACTTACCGTGTGCTGCAGTGAGATGATAGCATCTCTCCAACCACATGCATTCCAGGGCTTTTGACAGCATGGGCCAGCTGTGTCAGCTATTACAAAACACACATACTGTGTGCACTCTGTTCCAACACAAAATGAACATGCACCTACTCCCCAGGTGGAGGCAGACACAGGTACACGTTGAAGACACAGAGACTGATAGTCTTGTCATTGACTTCAATTAAAACAACAGTTTTCATGCTGAAAATAGCTCAATAAACTCTTCAAAATGAGCTTTTAAAACCACTTCTAACAAATACACCAAACAGGTGCACACTCCAGCCATTTGGTCCTGTGCAGATGTTTTTTACCAGAAACTCATTTCCTTGTAATGACAGACAACATAAAGAATAGAAATGTTCAGTTTCCCTCGAAGTTGCTAAATAGAGCTTAAAGACTAACTAGCAAAACAGATAAAAGAATGCAAAAGTAGACACACAGGATGCTAAATACAGCTGGAAGCAGTGGATAAACAGATAATGAGGAATATATTGGCTTTTGTGGCAAAGCCATGTCACAAGAAGTAACAGTGCATGCCCTAAGTCAAGTTCAAGGCAAGGTCATCTGTCACACTGGGGCCACTCAGCGAGGATGAGCACCAGAGACCCTTCAGACAACCCTCTAGGACCATAAAAGGGCTTCCAGTAAGAGGCACATACATGCAAATTAGTTCTCAGAAAAGTGATGTTTATGTATTACTAGGAAGCACATTGTAATGAATATGTATAGTCTTGATGGAAGATCTTGTTGTGTAGTTTCACAATACATTCGATTAGAGATGTTCTCTGGGTGTGTTCAGCGCACTGAGAATAAAGAATGCCCACTTTCTAATGCTTCAAATTGTGTTTGAAAGTTTATTTTATGTCCAATTTCGGTATCAGTAAAGTATGCAATATCCCTGAGAGTAAATGTGATGAGGGTAATTAAATTTATTCAGTCATTCTTTCAGACAAAGCACAGTAAAAGAAAACAAACCAAACCCAATGTACCCCCTCCCTCCCCCCACCCAAAGAAACCAAACCAACCAAACCCAAAATCTCTTTCTTTGGCCCCAAGATGCTTTCTTTTGTGACTTGACATCAGGGCTCTTCCTGCTCTACCTTTACCATAGGGTTGTTGTATGTCCTTATTGGTATGATGCAGTCAGTACTGAATAAAGACAAAATTATCCAGGGACCTTTTTAAATAAAATTACCCTTTCAGATAAAACTTTGTCCACAACTCAGTTCCAGATGTCTTCCTTTTGAGTCCTCCCAGGCAAACATACTTTCTCAGGTATCCAGCTCCCAGCTTTTCCAAGCTACCAGCCTCTCTGCAAGACCAAATTCCTGCCAACTCACAGCTCTGAATAGGAAGCACTGTTAAAAGTCACAGTCTGACACTTCAGCTCCTCTAGGATTTGAATATCTTCACCTTCCCTCTGACCCTCACCTGTAATTCCTCTTCTATTTTCCACATTTACCACACTCTAATTCTTCATTCCTTATGCCTGGTATTCCCCTCATCTACTCCCACAGGCACTTTCCATCCACCCCCTGCACTGGCAATACCTTGGCCACTCTCCAGAGAGCAGGAAAAGGCTGGTGTAAGTCAGCCCTACACCACAACTCCAACTTCCTCTAACACCCTTCCTGAACACTCCTTTGACTAGGCTTTTCCAAACTCTTGCAAGACTAAGTCTGAGGCTCTTCTCTTATGCCACCTCTTTCTCAAACACCATGAAATCCTTCCCCCACCTCCTTTAAGGTGGGTTCTGGCTAACAGGTAAGGGCCATTCACAAGCAGGGACCCACCCCTATTTCCAGATGTCTCTCCACAGCAATACTGGTATGTCCTACTGCTCAATGAATCTAAAAGGAAAAAAGAAAAGAATAATTTGAAATATGTTCTGTAAGTTAAGCACACGGCTTCAGTGGGAAGCTCTCAAATGGATTAGAGAAACAGCCTTTGGAGAAAAGCCTTCAGAGAAAAGCCTACCTGGTTCCTACTTAACTTTCACTTTACCAAACTTTGACACTCATCAAGAAAAAAAAAATCCATAACCCAAATTGTTCTCAACTCTATATAAATACTTCAACTGGTGTTCAAAGTCTGGGATGGATACCCCCCTTTCAGTGCTTTAATACCATAAAACTCTGCCCCTGATGGCATTCAAAGAACTGTGCTTGTACAAGGTTTTACATAACCTGACTCAAAAACTGCCCTTTTTAGAAAGTGACATAGAAACAACAGTACAAACAATACAAATTATCCACTGGGCATCTTCTTCCTTAAATTTTGCAATTCATAAACAACAGCAATGTTATGCTGTTAATTATTAATTAGAGCAGGTGTTGTTTAATCAAGTGCAGGAATTCAGCTCTTGGGAAAGACCTCAAAGATCTGTTGAAAGAATGCAATACATTCAGCTATAACAAACCTACTTGACTTGCATAGGAGCAGAATCTTCCCTCTCTGTCCCACACCAAGCTGGAGCCTGTTTCACATGGAAGGCAATGACCCAGCACAGCAACTCCTGCTCTCATTCAGGCACTGCCTCTTCTGCTGGCATGGGCAGCATCAGTGCCTGGGGTTCATGTGATTTGGAGCAAACATTTTTACTGTAAGACTAGCACAGAGAAAAAGCTGAAGAGCTACACAGTCCATTCTTGCTAATCTAAATATTTCCCCATGCAAAAGACTAAAAAATAGTTTTTTTAAGTTCCCTTTCTTCAAATGTCTAGATACATGCATAAACACATACTTGCAGATGCAGAAATATTGATATACAAAAAATAAAGGGAAAAGAAAATCACTGAATCAAGTAGAGCAGTTCTGAACCCTTGCAAGACCTGCAGCTAAGACACTGCTGTGTGACAAGCTTCTTGAGACTCTCTGTTTGGGAATACTACTACCATACACATAGGACTGATGCCACACCTTGTAGCACTGAGGCCTCCCGTTTCCCCACACACAGTTTTTAAGGTGCTTTGGAAAATGTGTCTCATCCATTTTCCATATGGACTTAGGGCTTAGTGTAAGAGCTTTCAGAAGTGTTGCTGAGGCAGTGTTAAATTGAGAAGCCTAAAGAAAATGCAGTTGGCAGAGTGAGGCATGGAATGTAACCCAAGTTATGTGCCTGTAGAATGGCTTCTCTCTTTTCCTCACCAATATGAGACCTATACCCTGTGTCAACTACCTGTCTTCCCTCACCTCCCTTTTTTTTGGCTCTTTCTGAGCTTAAAACTTCAAAATGTACACAGCCACGCAGTGCCTCTAAATTTCAGTTTTAGTTTTCTTTAAAATAAGCTATTTCCTTGAGCAATCCAACAATACAAGCTCATTGGGGAAAAACAAGCAGATATGTCCAACTTTACCTGTGTGAGTAATTCAATGTGGCCCTACTCAATGTGACTTATTTGTGTGAGCAGGTTTGAGTAGAAAAAAAAGTCAGGCACCCTGTTTTCAATAGGGGATGTCAGCATTCAAACAGGTGCTGAATATTAAGGAACAAGTGGTGCTCCCATTATAAACCCTTTCTTAAAAAGGCCACAAGCAACACCAACCAGGACTGCAATCTCTTTTTCCAGCAAACTGAGAAGAGAAAGACTAGGTGCAGCATAAACACTGTTGGATCTAGGAAAAAAAAAAAGTAGCATGAGAAATAATCACCCCAAAGAAAGGACCTGGCTCACTCTTAGGCTTTTTATCTGTTTCCTTAGCAAACATGCCCACTGGAGTCCAAACTCTTGGTCTCAGGTGTTCTGCAAAGAGGTAGGGCCTGAATCCCCACCTTTCATTACTACAGAAATGAATCCATTTCCTTGCATGAACTGATGAATATTTTTCCAGTTGTCCAAAGCAAATGTTTACTGCTTTTTTATTTCTTTTCCTCTAAACTCATGGTTCTCAGGGAGCTTAGTCTCAATCTTAAATATCCCTGAGAATGAAACCTACAAGCTTTGATTCTGTAGCTGACCCAGATCAGAACAGTGCAGAGGAATTAAACTAATACCCTAAGCCATAGGGCACATCTACCAACACCTGCTCTGACCTGCTGTAGGGGATGCAGGACAGGGCAGTACGGACAGTGCAGAACTCGGAACAAAAACCCTTTTTTTAATGTAGTCTCTGTAGCAGTAGAAACACTTTCATCCCTGGTCCTGTTACACACACCTGTCTAGGAAAATGAGTAGCAAGACACTGAGATAGTATGATTATTTTCTCCATTAAAGGGTGTATTTCAGAGGAAGTATATTTTGCTACTTCTGTTACTGAAGTGATAAAATATTGTGGTGTTTACATTTCCTCATCAAGCCCATGTGTGATTACAGAAACAAACAGAATGAAAGTCTGCTGGGAATGTAGTGAATACAAAGGTTAGGGCTGATCCCAGACTGCTGGGCAGCAAGCTGAGTGTAGGAACCCACCTATTCACTTCACTTCTTGTCAAAACCAAAGTGCTCGGGCAGTTCTAACACTGCACCTCATCTTAGCACAGGACAGAAAAAAAGGCAAACCCCCACAGTTCAGTGTGCTCCAACAGCATGTTTTGGCCTCTGAATTAATTTTCACCTGCAGTTGTCTTCAAGAGTAGTTTTAAGTACCAGATCTCAAAAGAAGAGGACCAATAGCTTGCATTGTGTTGTCAGGAATGTTCTCAGCAGGGACTGGAGTCCAGTGAATAAAATCAATCCAGGGATAGCTAAATCCAGCTGCAAACTTTTCATGATGCTACACAATACAAAGCAGAAAAAACCAAATACTTTCATGTGTTTACATAGACTTCTCATCCTGATCTAGTGTGGATAAGAGAAATGCTAAAAATAGCCCAAATCTATTTTTACAAAAGGCAAACTGAAAGTTATAAATCAGCTGAACCACTCTGGATTCCATTATACTATTACAATAACGTTTTGACAGCATAAGTAGACTCAGTCAAAGCTACCAAAGGTCACCTTAAAAACAAAGATCTACTTTTTGATCTGTGTATCATGTTTTGGACCTGCCGTGTGCTTCAAAAGACATTCAGTGGAAGTGACATGGGGGTTTCCTGATAGATGTCCCTTTACACTTTATTTCAAGAACTGAACAATGCCTTATCTTGCTCCAATCATTATTCCACTTAAATGCATTGAGGTACAGAGAGAGACTCAGAGCTACACTTAGCAAAGAAATGAATCATCTTCTCTCCACATAAAAGAGTCATCCCTTACAGTCAGGGTGTTGAAACTAGTTTTGCAACTACTTTACAGAAATAACCAAGTTAACACATGGGGAAATAGGGAAAAAGAAAAAAAAATAAAAGAAAATTTTAAAAGAAAAATAAAATCTACCATGCGTGACAAATTAAACAATTACCAGTTGATGCTGGTCCATTAATTCACAGTAAGAACCATTAGCTGGTAAGAACCAGCTATTCCCAATTGTTCAAAACCAACTTGAAAAATGTTGGTAGTTCAACTTGGTATTTCAAAATGTACTGAACATCAGAGTCACAAGCCCACCGTCTTGGCTCTCCTGAACCTTTTGTATCCACGAAGTGCACCACAAAAGTCCCAGATCATGAACTACGCAGGAAACAATGAAACCCTATTCCCAACAGCAATTTAACTGGGAAAAGCCAGCCCCGCAGCTGAGCGGCTTGGCTGATCTTGGAGCTACAGCTGTGCACAGCTCTTCAGCTCTGTGCAGGACGCGGGGGCACAAGGACACTCAGGCCCGAGTGGGCACAAGGCGACAGAAGCGCAGCACGGACCGCATGAGGCGCGAATAAACAGGGAAACCGGTCAGCGCTGCGGGCGGCTTATTGCCTCACGGCGAGTTTTGAAACTGCCGCGCTGATAACGGGGGGCAGAAAAAGGAGCCCGGAGGTTTGCCCGAGCACACTAAGACCCTCTACATGTAAGAAATGTTCCTGACAAGCGCAGTTACCGCACTACGACGCAGAAGTGCCCTGCGCCCAGGCGAGGGGCGCACCATGTTAAACACTCTGGAGAAGCTGCGTGATATTCCTGAGAAGCCTGTGTGCCCACATGAGGAAAACAGAGGCGATGCCGGAGGAAATGCCAAGCAGAAGTGTCCATCCTGGCCTTACTACCCTGCCCGGCAGGTGACAGCGGCGCTGGGGCCGCTGCCAGGGCAGCTCTGCGGGGCTGACCCCGCTCCGGGGCAGGAGGCTGCGCGGCAGCCCGGCTCCCGCCGCCCGGGACACGGGCAGGGCACGGGCCAGCCCCGCACACCGCCGGAGGTGTGTCTCCCTCCTGGCCTTTTTTTTTCCTTTGTGGGACGGTGCCTGGCTCAGGAAAGCATCCTCCTTCGCGTCCCCACCGCTCGCCCCGCACGGACACTCCAGACCGCCCGCCCGCTCCGCTCGGCCGAGGCGGCTGCGGGACCTTCCGCGCCTCACTTACCTCC
>VWZV01008558.1:41792-99360 GCA_013397155.1 Irena cyanogastra
AAAATGCTAAGCGATTCTCCACAACCCCCGGTCAATAGAATCTCCAAATAACTTTACAGGATGGAGATGCAGGTTTTAGCCACAGTCAACCTGCTGCTTAAGTATCTCTTCAGTGCATTTTCTTTCCCACCTGTTGAACTGCATTTTCCTCGGCACATCTACTCAGCACTACAGGCACTTATTCTCGCACATGCTAGAGATATATTTTCCAGTTGTGTTCTCTCTGTCCTCTGAAAAGGTCTCTTATCGCTTCTCATCACTTCTGCTTATCTGCGTGTTTCAGACTTGTTTTGGCGTTTGCAAAGCGTTAGGCTGTTCCGGCAGACCCTGAAAGGGTCACTTCTCCAGTGATAACTCTGTGTGTAACGGGTGTAGTTTCTCAATTTCGCTGTTATCACAGATGACATTTCCCCTTTTTTGTGGGGTCCAGTGTGATACCACGCTATGAGTGTATTGCAGTGTTCCTAACGTTTTATTGCAAAACTTGTTTCTTGAATTCTAACGAAGTAACAATTTTCTTTTAAAAATCTAAATGTACTGGAATAGGATATAGTCTTCTATTGCCAGGGGTTTTTTTGTTGTTGTTGGGTTTGTTTTGTTTTGTTTTGTTTTTTAAAGCCTGAGTGAGATCTCTGGCTTTTAAAGTGGAAGTAACATTGATTTTGCTGTGGGAAAAATAAATTATGTGTCTGCTAAGGTAAATATATTTACAGTCATGATTCACTGCATAAAAGCCAAGACAGCCACCACAAGCCCTTATATTCCATATTGTGCATTGGTGTTAAACCTTTTATTTTTGGTGTTTTGTTTTTTTTTTCAGCGTGGTCAAAATCTCTGCACATAATTTTTATGTTTGTAGATCAAGTCTTCTGGTGATAAGAAAATATATGACAATTGAATATAGCCTGTAGAATTTCTCGCAAGAGACGGAGAAGGAACTTGGCACATCCCAGTCCCCGAGGGAGACAAGAGCCTCTTTGTGGCCACTGTAGGCCACTGCAAGGGTATACATGAAACAGGCCTGTCCAATCGCTTAGTCTGCAACAAGTTGTGTTTAAAATGTTTAATAGAAGCTCTGAACTGTTACGGTTGCTTTTTGCTGCTAGGTTTTCCTCTCAACTGAGTTTTAAATCACGGTCCTTAAGACACACAGGCCGCTGGAGAGGGACTGAAACCTCGGGCTGGCCCAGATGCCTTAAACTGGAGATAACCTTCACTCAGAAGACATTCCATGGTGGCAGATTCAGGGATTCTGTTGAGGTCTCTGGCTCCCAGTATTCAGAACTTTAAAATCCCACCCTGAAATAGTGATGAACAACGTGTGCTCAGTTAGCACTGTCCCACAGAGCACTGGTGTCAGAGGACCCTTCTGTGCCCTCTCCCAAAAAATGCTGTGACTATTTTGCACATCAGACACTGTCTACATAGACAATCAGCCCTTCCTCCTGATCTGCAAAGTCAGTATTCTTTCTGTGCATGTTTACTAAGAAATCAATTGCAAAGAGCATTACATAGACAATGTCATAGCATGAACACTCTTTTTAGAATGAACCCCTTAAACAAGACTCCTCCCCAAACCTCTTAGTCCAGTTCAGCACAACAGCAGATGTGACGATTTATACCAGATTGGCCTGCCCTGGCAGCTCATTGCTGAGGGAAAAGAGACAATTGGCTTCCCTATATCGGACTAAAAGCTTGATCTGAGCCTGTGAAAAATCACAGAATCATAGAAAATGCTGAGTTGGAAGAGACCCAGCAGGATCATTGAGTCCAGCTGCTGGCCCTGCACAGGACACCTCAAGAATCCCACCATGTGCATGACAGCATTGTCCAAAAGCTGCTTGAGCTCAGGTGGGCTCAGTGCTGTGACCATTTCCCTGGGGAGCCTGTTCCAGTGTCCAGTCACCCTCTGGGTGAAAAGCTTTTACCTGGTATCCAGCCTAAACCTCTCCTGACTCACCCACATGTAATTTCCTTGAATCCCGTCACTGGTCACAAGAGTGAAGAGATCAGTGTCTGTTCCTCTCTTCCCCTCGTGAGGATGTCGAAGACCACAATGAGGTCTTCCCTCAGTCTCCTCTTCTCCAGGCTGAACAGACCAAGTGACCTCCTCATAAAGCTTCCCCTTCAGACCCTTCACCATCCTCATGGCCCTCCTTTGGACATTCTCTGACAGCTTAATGGGTTTTTTATATTGTGGTACCCAAAACTGCCCCCAGCAGTTGAGATGAGGCCGCCCCAGGTGCAGAGCAGAGTAGGACAATCCTCTCCCTTGCCTAGCTGGCGATGCTGTGCCTGGTGTGCCAGCCAGGACGTGGTTGGCCCTCCTGGCTGCCAGGACACGTAAAAATGAAAGCTGCCTTCTCCTCTTTACCTCAGTTTGCAATGTAGTAACTTCTCAGTGTTTCTCCCTAGTTACTCAAATGGAAATGGAAGTTGATCCCTATGGCACATGGTCCCCCTTCACTTGTCTCTGCAAACAGAAAAGCTGGACACATACCCCAGGTAAGTGCCACACTGGTCTCCTGGTATGAATTCCTAGAGAAGGAAGAGTGTATATGTGTTCACGTACAGAGCTGCAGGTGATTACATCCCAGCTGTTTACAGCCTCCTAAGTGCATCTGTAGTCATTAATTCCAGAGAAATCTTTCAGTAGTTTCAAGTACTCAGTCTAACATTCAGTGAATCTAGTAAATAACTGGGGTTTTTTTCCCCTTATTCTAAACTCTGATAACAATTTATTTTGTTCAATAACACATCAGCAAAGTTGCTTGCATATGACATTTCATATGTAATTCTGGATTCTTTAGATTTATAAACCTACTTCTTGTGAAACATGCTTTTAATCAAGGTAACCTATTTAGATAATTTTCTCTCAGTGAAGCATTAACATCAGCCTTAATAAGTATGTTGCTTATCCACTTGGTGTTGATTCTGCCGTGCTAGACTGGTGCCTTGGTCCCCATCATGCCTTTGTGCTTCATGCCAGTGTTGAAAAGGCTCCTTACCATCAGAGCATTTACAGCAGAAGGCAAGTGATGGAGTAGAAATCCTTGTGGCAGCTAATGCAAGTGTTAAGTTTGGACCCTAGAGCAGGCAAGTACTGTCAAACACAAACATACAAATGTCAAGAATTTGTTGCCTAGCTTTAGACTGTAATAATTTTCCTGCTTTATTGTCTGACTGATTTCTTACCATGGCATTAAGTTTGTCACCCTGACTATGACCAAGTAGCAACAGTTTTATTACTTCCCTAACAGATGCCCCTGTTCTAGTTTCACTTTCATACTTTTTGTGTCACAGGAGATTCTACAACTGGTACTGGGTTTAACCATTCTCTCTCAAATCTATGCATAAGTGGTTTCTGCTATCAGTTTTATGTTATTACCTAACAGTGTTAGCTATAAAACAAATAGAAAAAAAACCCCTTTGTTAATTTTGGTCAAGTTTTTGCTCTGTGCTTTGCAAAAAAATAATTCTTTACAGGTATTTGTGTGGGCAGTAAGGAAAAATAGCAAATGAATGTGCAGTGGCCAGGTCTGGCATTTTCTGAATCAAAAGGCACAAGCTGAATGTGGACCTGAAACCCATTTTCTACACATCACATTTTTATCACTTTCACACACTCAAAACAGCTCTCCTTTATGTCAGATACACAGATACAATGCCAGTGAAATCACTGTATAAATACCAGGCTGGATGATATATCTTGCTATGTTCTTACTAGAAATCCTTCGGAAGGGCTCTGAAATATCTGCATTAGTGCTGCTGAGGCCATGGATTATAAAGCTGGACACAGATCATGGGAGAGTGGCTCATGAATTCCTCCTAAGCAGGTCTGCAACACACACACGTTTTCATGTCTTGTCTCTCGTTATACCTCCTTGCAAGGGATATAAGCAGATACAGATCTAAATCTATATCCATCTATCTGTCCTCAGGGGTGGGAGGTCAGTTGTGCCTCAACACAGAAAGACCTAAAGTTCTAAATATTGAAAGAGTAAAAAGTAAAAAGCTTTGTCCCCTGGACATTGAGCCACTCATTCATAGATTTAGCTAGTTAAGTGTGTGACAAGAAGTGGTATGAAGCTGAAACTCACTTTGTTTTCACAACCCATCCCCTAGATTCAAGCTGCCAACTCGCCTTCTCCAAATGCTTGCCCAAGCTGCCTCTCGTGCTGGCGCTCTGCCTATGCACAGCAGTCTCCCACAGGGAGGGATGGGTCCTGGTTTTCTCTTTTGACCCATACCATCCACCTACTTAGTGTTTTATCTCTATACCATCTGGAGACCATAAAATAAATGTCAATTCCTTTCAAAACCATGGGAGGTATCATTCTCCCTCTCTGACATACAGTTCAAAATGTAGTAGACATCCAGCCTTCAACATTGCCTTTTTTAAGGTGTGCCTGGGTATGATCCAATTCCCACAAGGGAGGCCGTTTGTCCTGTCCCAGTAGCCTGAGATCTGGGAAATTCACTCGTTGTTCCTCTGTGGCTTCTTTTTGTTACATCAATTGATCTCAATACCTGAAGAGTTGGTGCAGCCCTGTATAGATGGGATTTTTGTGAATCTGTGCCTTAATGCTTTATTCCTTCTTCAGACAACAGTTGAGGACCAGCTGGGGCCCCAGCTCAGCAGGAATTCCTCCTGCCAACGCGGTCACAGTGGCATGTGCCAGAGGAGAAGACAGCACTCATGTACAAAAACACATTTGGAGTCCGAGGCTAGTGGAAATAACAGTTGTAACCTGAGGGACACTTGGCTCCTTCCTGGAGAGAGTGATAAGTAAGAAGTGATTGATCCATATTAAAAAAGGAATCAAACACCGAAAGCCAAAAGACAACAATGAAAAACAGTAGAGACACTAGCTGAAAGCTAAGGAGAAGAAGATGGAATAAAAAAAATCCAAGAAGGAAATCCTTTAAACAATCTCAAGCAGAACAAAATACACTGAAATACAGAAAATAAAATAGTTTGATGTATGTGGCAGAAATGTGTTGCTTTGTTTGGGAAGAGGACAGAAGTCATCACGTACTAAACTTGGTTAGCACTTGTCAGCAGGAAGAACTACGTTTCCATTTCATTTTCAGCTGAAGCTGTCACTTCCATAGTAATGGCATCTGTGGAATCCAAGGATATATGGTGTGATAAGAGGTCCTGACTTTTTGGAGGCAGTCAATGCCTTAACTCTTGAGAGCCTGAAGCACTATTCTACTTTTGGCCACGAACTACTAAAGTAGAGAAAAGCAGTAGAGACAGAACACTTGGTGCTTTCAAGATGTTTTTGTATTTGGTTTCTTTTTTCCTAATTGATGCAGTTGTATGCCAGGAACAATTTGTCACTGAGACTGTGGTAACTTAGGATAGAAGGGAAAGATAGTGCAAGGTGAAAGGGGAGATTGCATTGCATTTTGCAGCCACAGCATTTGGAAAGATAGCATCCAGCCAGCAGTGGAGCTCATGGCTAAATGCCAAACATGTTTTGACTCATGGGGATTTACTGGAACATAAAGAGTTCAGAGAAGCAGCTCTGCAGTTTACCTCAGTCTTAAAAGACTTAGCAATTACAGCAGGTCAAAAGATTTATTCTTAGGATTTAGGAAGATTTAGGGATCCACACCTGTCAGAAAATATTTTGTTATGCCTGGAAGAAAATATTTCTGCTGTGAGTTTTCTTAGTCAAGCTACCTTTATGCTATTAATAATTGCCTGAGGAATTTGAAATTTACTTCAATGCCTATTCGTGCTTACATATTTTGTAACTCTATCTTCAAAACATTTAAATATTCCTAAATCTCTTTCTGCTGTCTTGTCCTTTTTGATATCTTAAATATGTACGATTCTATGATTCTCTCCTACTGGATTGCTTTGTGTCAACAATGCACTGTATCCAGCCTGTTTGGCTTGGAGATGCTTTCAGAGAAAGGGTAAAGAAGGTAGAAAGTGTCATATTATCTATGTTACTACAACAGCTCCTACCTTTGTAAAGGCTGCATCTTCACCTTGGTTAGACCAAATGCATGTTGAAGCTAGATATGTCTCATGATGCCTTTTCTCTTGGAAGCTGATTGCAAACAGAGGCATTGCTAACACTGTGTTTACCTTTTGAGTAGCATTTCTTTTTTTTCTGCTGGATTTTTTTTTCCCCACCCTGTGTATTGTTGTGAGTTTTTTGGTTTTGGGGTTTTTTTTGTTTGTATTTTTTTGTTTGTTTGGTTGGTTTTTTGTTTTTGTTTTTTGTTTTGTTTTTGTTGTTGTTTTTTGTTAGTTTTGGGGTTTTGTTTATTTATTTGTTTGTTTGTTTTTTAAATTACATTTTCAGCATCAGTAGAGGTCTCTTTCAGGCACCTGCTTGTGTTCTCCCATGGCATCCTTTACAGCTGGGCTGACTTACACAAAACAGTTTGTTATTGCCAGATTGAAAATCTTTTGCAAAACATCTTTTGCAGCAATTCTCCAAGTGAGGAGCATGTTGGAAGGCACCAGTTATGCATGCCTAAATAAAAAGGTGAAATCTCTTTTGTCTGCTGGGGTCCTGCATCTTCTATTTATTTTAAATCCTTTAGTATGCTTGCTGTTACTAAAATGCCAACAGGGATGATAACAGTAGCAATAACAATAATATTTGAGGAACCAACAAAGAACACAAATTCTGCTAGTGATGAGTTCTGCTAGTGTGGAAATTCCTACCTGCATTTATATGCAAATTCCATGTTGGCTGAACCACTCTCTTCTGTCTTGGTGTGTATTGAATGCACAGAATTAATAGAATAGAATAAATTGAATTAATAGAGTAAGTAGAATTAATACTTACCCTACGTATAAAATCAACTTTAAATCCTGTGATCAAATTAGAACAACCACTTTCTCAAGCACTCTAAAAATCTTTTGCCTTCTTTAAATAAAGAAAAGAGATGTTAGTGAAAACTTGACATCATTTCAAACACAGAGCTTTTATTTGGTCACCTGATAGGGCATGTTTTTAAATTCACTAATAGCACAGCTCTTCACAGACGGCAATGAAAGAAGAAACCATCCCTCATGGATTTGTGAGTTGGTGCAGGGAGTACAGCCACCTGCTGGGTAACCCACCGAGGTGCTGCTGGCTGCACAGCTCACAAAGCAGCATCACCAATGTTAGTGGCCAAAAGGAGCTGGCAGAGAAGGAGATGGGAATTGCTGCCAACTCGTATCCTTCCCATCACTTTGTTCAGGACCAAATGAGATACATCAGTCTTTTTCTGGAGTAGGGTCTTACAAGGACCTTGCTCTTGACCTTCTTTTCCTCCCTCTGTGGTGTCAGATGCTGATCTGCCTGATGAATGAGTTCATTTAATAATGATTCTTTCTTCTGTGCCATACCTGCTCCTTGAGTTGCTCAGATGATACCAGTATGTACATTTTAAATTAAACATTTTTATGTGTTATTTTAAATAATAATAAGGAATGAGATACTGTCTCCTTAAATCACAGTCCTGGGTAATTACAGCTAGGTTAAGCACCAGAGACCAGAAATCAAACCAAAACTATTAAATTGCTGTAACAGAAAATAGTTCCCTAAGATTCTGTAGCAGGTAGCAAGGTGCTCTGCCTAAGCAGGGATACAGCAGCTTGAACTTTGTCACAGTTACAGCTTGTCAGTGATGGATTGAGCAAGGAGGGTCTGCTGATCACTGATAAGGTCGAGCAGAGGGTCTGCTGTTTTTAGAGGATATGAAAGCCAGGTGCTTCCTGACTGAGGCTGGGATCAGCAAGGCTGTGCAGGCCCTGATACGGAAGTGAGAGTCAGAAGTGCCAAGCAGAAGAAACCAAAGAGCTCGTAACACCTTTCCAGCACCGAAGTATATTTGGCTGAGTAAACCTGACAACACGTAATCTGATAATGCATATGACTGACAGTCAGACACTTTATTCTACAGGAGGCCAGTCCCACATTCTCATGGTGAGAACATCTAGCATACCTCCCTGGAGGTGTGTGAAGAACCTTCCCTGAAGGTTACTCCTCAAGGCTGAGCTAGGCACTGACATAGCTGGTATTTGTCTTTTATATTCATAATGAAATATCTTTCATGACATCATTCACTAGAGTGATACAGAGCTGTTGGCTAAAGTATGCATTCACAGTCAGGCTTGACCAAAAAAAAAAAGAAGAGATTAGGCATGTAGCCAGGTGTCTTGGAATAGTCCTAGTAGCTCTTCAATGCTTTAACAAGTTGTTTTCTTTCCAAAAAATATGCGTCTTTCCCGCATCAGCTCTGTTTGCCATCTCACACTATCTATTGACTTTTGCAAACTTCTCCAAATATTTTAAGACTAGAATCCAAGCAGTTACATGAACCAAAATTTGGGCTTCTATGCCAACAGTGAAAAGTGAAAGCTTAAGTTCAGTTATAACAGGACATAATACCAACCACTAGATTTGTGGTTCCCTGCAACTGATACCTTAGGACTTAGTTTCATTGATGGAGGGCAGGTCTGCCTTCTCTTACTCGTGCTGGGTGTCTAGTTTCTAAAAAACCCCTCAGTTCTAGAAGAATATTGTAGGAGACCAAACATGCTGCAGATTATGGTGTAGATTCTCTGAACCCCTAATGGGAGTGGGGTTTATGTGCCAAGTCTTGTGACCAAATAAGCACCAAAGCACTCCAGAGGGTGTCAGGTTCATTACTTGCATTTACTTTTGTCTTTAGACTTTTGAATATGGTCCACAGCAACCTCCCTTGATTGTCAGCTACAAAACCTGGTTTTTGCCTTGACTACAAAGATCTGTAACTTCTTGATTCCTTTTCTAGTAGTATTCTCATTTGGCAAGCTTGTAGAAGAAAGTTAGGAAAATGTCACGAAGAAGTTGCACTGTGACTCACTTAATGGAAACAAGATGTCTGATTCTAGTAATCCGTTCTGACAAAGTAAAATTTATTTTATAACAGAATTTTTCAGGATTGATAGGAACAAAGTTTTGTGACTTGTCTAGAACTCAGGCAATAGAGAAAATGCAACATACTGAAAAGCATGAGTTGTCAAGTTCAAAACCAAGCATTAATTTTATGCCTCAGTTTTTATATTTGAAATTTACTGGATATGCATTTTTAGCAAAATCTAAATCTATTATTTAGATAATAGCTATTAGCAATGAGATCTCTAGCTGAGGTGCAACTGAGAGGTCAGAAATCAAATGTGTGTCTTCCATGTAGGATGGCTAAGCATCTAAACAGATTGCATCTGTAATTTTGTGTCTGCAATTCAAAACAAGGAGCTTTCCATCCTCGTTTCAATATTTGGTTCACAACACTCATTTAATAGAGCCTTCTCTTTTGAGCTGTACATAATGACACCAAAATACTAAGGCTAGACTTTCATGACCGGTTGATGACACCAGAATAGTACATCAAAGAAAGTGTCTTATAGATGACTGGTCAATAAATCTGCTTGACAATTTAATTGGTATAATTGATAAAATCCATATAACTACTAGGGAGGAAATTAAATTACTTTATACAAATCAGATTGGGATTTAGATTAAAATTTTCTGGGTCAATTCGCTCTCTGCAAATTGTGTTATGGAAGACCCCCTGGTTTGAAACACACTTACTAAGCTTTCTCCTAAAAAGTGTCTTAATTCATATAGAATGGCATAGCCTAATATCTCTGTACACAATGGATCCGTTTTTCCCATGTAGTTTTCAACTCTCCACATGGAGAAAATGCACAAACACACAAAAATGCCACAATAACCACAGGTTGTATTGCTCTTTTATTCTTGTGTGCAAAGATAGTGCCTTAGGAGGCACAACAGGTTGTAGCAATGCTCAGACCTCCCTGGTGTTATTCATGAAGGCCTTTTACTGCAGCAGTGGTGAAACTGAGGGCTTCTCCAAGTTCTCAGCTAAAGGGGAAGACAGCTGGAATTGCTGAATGGAGGTCCACGTCTTGAGTTATATTGTGGCAGAAAGGCTAAATAATTACAGCACCTTCTTTCATCCTTAAAACCCGTGAAAGGAAATACATTTAGCTTTTTGCTTTTCAAGCTTGATGGAGAGCAAAGGAAGAGCTTTTTCTTTCTGTCAAGTAGTAGAAAAATGATAGGATTTTTTCCAATCCTGTTGTTTCTGTGATGATGCATCTGGACCTTCTCAGGTTCTGACAGAGAGGCACAATTGCTTCTGCCAGGCCTTAGAAATCTCTACCTATTTCAGATACAGAAGAGCTTAATCATGAGTTTAATCGTGGTCTTGGCATGCAGCCTTGGGAGCGCTTGTACACACATTTGTAGGAAAGCAGAGACACACAGGGAAATGGTGCTCTTAGGTGGGAGGGATGGACAAAGCCTGGAGGCAACTCCAGTCCTACAGCCTGCTTCCAGGAGATGGTACTGCAGTCTCTGGGAGGGGAAGATGCTTTTCATGGGAACATGACAACATCTACCAGTTGTCAAGGAAAAGAAATGGTCATAAGCCTGCTGCTTGTGTTTACATGACTGCATACCAGCTGTACAGTAATATTGTAATAAAAGCTGTTGGGGCAATCATTGTTGTGCTGCTGCTGTTTAGCAGCTTGCTTCCAATATTGCATTACAAAAATTACATATTTCATGTAATCAGGTCTGTCTCTTACTTAATCATCCCACTCTGTGTATAAATCTTTAAAGTGGACAGGTCTATAAATCACATGCATTTTTCATTTAGCATTTATTCTAAGCCAGGCAGTTTCTTATTTAAATTGCCGTATGAATAAATCTAATAATCCTTATTCACTTACATCATCTCAAACTTTAAATCTAGTTCTGACTGAGGTCATAAGTGAAATCAGTATTAAGGGCAAAACTAGCAGCTGTAACAACTGTAATAGCTCACCAAATTATGTTAACGGGCTGAAATAACATTAAAAATGAGGAAAAATTGAATTATATTATTAAACCATGCTATGCTGAATCAGGAAAACATTTAGCCTAACCAGGGATCCTGAATGTGCATGTACTGCGTTTATCATCACACTAGTCCATATGCCCTGGACAAATGAGGAGTAAAGACACTCACCCAAACATGTCTATTTATAAACTGCATTTGTATATGGTATTATGCAATAAAAAAAAATTCTAAACAACTGTCCTCACAACTAGAGCCAGAAATACACTTCTTGGCTTAGAATGGGTACTTTTGCTGGCCTTTTATTGTGTGATTCTGAACCTTTAAATCAGCAACAGAGAAGATCTTGTGGAGGAGCTATCAAAATTCTTCCTCCCTCTTCCTGGAAAACCCAACAAATCCCATTTTCCTGTTAAAGAAAATTGAAGTACTGACTCAAGCATCCCATGTGTCTAAGAAACAACTTACAATTCCTATGAAAATTCACACACCAAAGGAAAAGGAGGAGTTCTTTGGTGGTAAAGGAAGCATATGTCACAGAGGAGGGTCAGACAATCTTCAGCATTTCTCCCAAGGTCGATGGATTTCAGAGGCTTTGCTTGTAGCTGTCACCAAGGTGTCACAGTGCTTGCTTTTACATGAACCTTCCTGCAGCAGCTTCTGCAAGGAAGTTTCGCTCCAGAGCCTGGAGAGAAGAAAGACATTGTTCACATTTTCACTGCTATTTTTAATACTAAGTGGACTTGTTATTTCTGTGGAATTGATATTTAGTGTTTGGATTGCTGCAGCCTATAAAGATCACTCATTACATCTACTTGTTCCCAGCACTGATGGAAGGAGTGTGAGGATCAGGGCAGGATCTTTCCTGTGCTGAGCTCTTCCAGCCTTTGGCAATGCACAGTGCAGGGTCTCCCTTAGCCAGAGGTTGCTTTTGAAACATCATATTTCTCAGCTTTCCCTGGCCCTATTTCAATTCATCCCAACTGCCTTTTGAAATTGTTTGCACTTTAGGTTTCCACAATATCTTCACATGGAGGTGTCCACAATATCCTCATATGCTGCTTAGGGTAAGCTGTTATCTGGTCATTTTATTAATTGTGCATTATATCATGTGCTCTGTCTAATGAGAAACAGTAACAAAGCTAAACAAACATTCTTTGTTGTAGGAACATTACAGACCTTTCTCAGTCAAAACCTTCAGCTGAGCTAGTCCATACTTCTGATCCACCTTCTCACCTGTTTCCACACCTTTATTGGTGCTTTATGCAGTGGCATAAAGATGTTCTGTTTCCCATTTGATTTCCAAGACAGCAGAACATTTCATTTACTAATGGAGTGGTTAGGAGATCTCTGGGCTTAGCAGGTTCTGGGACAAGGAGAGAAGAAGCAAATCCCCAGCTCCCCAGCCTCTCTTGGCATCAGCCACATCAGCACTGATGAGCCTGAGCATCCTGAGGCAACCATTGCTTCAGTTCCTTCAATTCTGTGCACTTTGTTAGGATGAAGCCAGATTGCCTTTATGCATCCTTTTTTTATTATCATGGATTTTCTAGAAACAGGCTAATTGGCACAAGTAGCCAAAAATTACTGCAAATTTTTTTAATCACTCTAATTCAGAAAATTCAGCAAGCAAACACACAGACACAAACACAGACACAGAGACACACAAGTAAGGTCAGGATAATGCATTGGAAAACACTCCAAGCTTATTTATTTTGCCAGCTATAATTATTTATTTTTTAGAAAACCAAATAGAACAAAAAAATTTCATAGCAGACATGCAGTAATTGCCAGGGCACTATGGGGACTGGGTGCTTCCTGGGGTCCAGCAGCATGGGACCATCCCAGGGGCAGCAAACCAGGGCCTCACAGGTAGGACTTGTCTCACCTCCCTGGCTTGGGAGCAGGAAAGCCCTGGGCAGCCCCAGCTCTTGGCATAGGCACCCCCTGAGGACAGCTGGGGGACCCCAGAGCCATGGCAGAGTTCATCAGTGGCACAGCAATGTGGGGAATCCTGAAATGTGGCAGAACTCAAACCACGTTCAAACCAAGAGGACACTTCTGTGCTGACCACTTTGGCTTGTGATACCTTGCAATGTATTTTGTAAAATAATTAATTTTTAGCAATATGGGCCCTTACACTATTAACCAATGTCATATTTTTGCTGGGACACAAGTCACCTCTCATCTTTTAGTGATAGTGCTTGAAGTTATTGGATTATTGGGGATTATTGGAGAATAGATTGGTGAGATCCAGTATTCAGCAAAGACATTCCAGCAGGTAGAAAAGAGCAACTTTTCTGTTAGGCAAATAATGATATTTGCTAAGCCTCTACTTTAATTCAGTTTTAAATAGTTGATTTTGTTCTTTTTAGCCATATCATTGTAACTATATTCTCATACATTTTGAATACGTCTTCAAATTAGCAATGAAGGACTTGCAAATATTCCCTATTAAGTCCCTGTGGAGAGTGCCAGGTCCTTCTAGATTTTAAGTGTACCTGACAAGCAGAACCACATCTGTGTGTACCAACAAGATATACTGAACATCTGCTGCTCTCTATCACATGGGACAGTGCTGGCTTTACAAGCAACCTCGAAGGAAATCATAATAGGTCTTTGTGCCTTCATTGCCTCTTCTGTGACTTTAACATTTTCTGTGACTTTGCAACTGCTAACAGCTGTCAAGAATAAATAGGGCATGTTTGAGTTGCTGTTTCTCACTGCCAGAGATCTCCAAGTGATGAACTAACAAAAGTCTTTGTGATTCCCTCACCTGCAAATTGTTTCAGTACATTCGATACTTACACATCGAAAGGTGCTACTCCAGGGATGTCAGATCTCGTTTCTCTCTGCAGACAAGATTTAAAAAAAAAAAAATCCACCACATTGCCCCTGTTCTGAGCAGGTCGTGCCCTTTAAGGAAATGTACTGGGTTTGGCTGGGATGGAGTTAATTTTCTCCATAATGCCTAGTATGGGGCTGGGGTGAAACCATGACAGAATGGAGGGAACTTCTGTGGACAAATGTTCTTAGTTTCAGTAATACGTTCTTTTTAATGATGGAGTCAGAGAAAAAATGGTGGGTTTGGGGGTCAGGCATGGGGGATGTTGCAGCAGGAGGAGGAAATTCTCGTTTTGCCTCTAGATGTGCTGGTAAGGATCGGTGGTGGCAGCTCCTCGAGCAGAGTGCTTTAACCTCTCCTTTTCCTCCAGCTGCCAGAGGGGAAAAAGTAACTCAGAGACTGCTGGGAATTGCAGTCCTAGATTCTGCCAGCCTTTAGCACAGGAATCTGGCAAAAATCCTAGCTGGAAAGAGCACAGTGTTTTTACAGATCCTTCTCTGCACATGGGAGGAAATCCAAAATGCAAACTCCTGTCTCAAAATGCTGAGGAGTCTCCTCTCTTCATCTCAAGCAGGCTCTAAACCTCAGAGCTGCTCTTGTCCCTATGCCCCAGGGATGAAACCCTCTTTGTTGTTTCCTTTCTTACTCACTTAAACCATTATCTTAGGAGTAAGGTCCACTCCAGGTTAGGGATGTTGCCTATTCTCCCCTCCTCCAAGGAATCCTGCTCAACACGGGGATGTCACTTCCTAAATGCCTGTCTCAGAGCTATGTCATGCACTGCCACACACTCAGCTCTCTGAGCCTGATATCTTCTCCACAGAGTATATCCTTAAAATTAATGCTTTTTAGGGAAACTGTAAGAATTGTGTTTTTCTTTTCCTTTTGCTATTTTTTTCCCTTTTCTTTTGATAAAAGCACAGTAAAGCTGCTTATCTTTTGTTTAATGTTCTGCTTGGTTAAATCGTTCCCTCTGAACAGCCATTAATTTTGGGCCTTTTTCCACATAAGAAAGATTTCATCTTTCTCTCGGAGAGCAACTTTATGACCACCACAAGAGCAGAGAGAAACTACAAATATGGGGAGAACCCAGGTGCTGTCACCTGGTGGAAGGGTGCTCGACAGGAAGGGGGGATTTTTGTGTTTGGGCTGTCATATAGGTACTGGTCATCTTCATACTTTAATTCGATGGAAAATCCATGACCAGTGTTTGTGTACATGGACAAGGTAAGTCAGGCTTGGGAGATTTTGGCTGCCTGTGAGCCTGCAAGCTGATGGAGAGCCGGAGCTCCAGCTTGTGCTGCCCAGGCACCTCTGGAAGTAGGACCAGGGGTGGATGCAGGCAAGTCAGGCATCCCAACAGTTTAGCAGCAGCTGAATGGCTTTTTGGAATAGAGTTTTAGCCTCTGCTGTCCAAAGTTTTCCTAAGCCATCTCTAGAGTCTGGATGTTGAGGCTTTAAATAAAGACACCAAGGGGAAGACACGTGATGTTAGAAGGGAGTTGAAAATCTCATCCCTGTTAAGACTGTGCCATGAGCGTGGGCACTTCTACAGGGACTTACCAGGAGGGGGCTCAGGATCTTGAGGAAAAATCCACGCTTGCCTTCACACTCTGGAAAGTCTCATCCAGCATCCCTGCCCATCTGGCTTTTCTGACTTTGGAGCTTGTAAAGGCTGAATGGGTCAGATTCACACAAATGATAACACATACAAATGATTTAATGCATTATCATTCAACTCAAACTGATGTACACCTGTGTTTGAAGGTATGAGGGATCTGGGGCATTATTCGAGTTTCTCCTAGCACAATAATTCACATTCAGCACAAATAGGGAAATTATGCACTGTGCTATGTAACATCTATGTCTTAGTGTCAGTGATTAACTTTCTGTAAGCTCTGACATGCTTCTACATTAATAGGAACAAATGGAACCATACCAGTTGAGTCAAATTAATTATAGAACTATGTGATACAATTTCAAAATGAAATATATCTGTTGCTCTATTTTTATTTACAAATAGGTAAATAAATTCACGTCAAGGTGATGCCTCAACAGTCTGCCAGTTAAGAAAAGGCTTTGGCAAACAGGTTTACAGGACAAGATGTATGGACATAATTTCTTAGCTTTTTTGTTGCATTAAAGAGAATGCTGTGGAATTGAATGTCTTTTAAATAAAACACTCTGGAAGAAGTTGTTGATATGTTTGTATAGACATGCTGTATCATGCTCTGTGCCTTTAAAACAGTATCAAGCAGTACCTGCCAATCTTCATTGCAAAGATAAGACACATTATTCTGTGCTTTAAGAAATGTACAAAAAACTCCCCAAGAAACACACACACAAAAAGAAAAATGAACAGTTCATGTGCAAAGTCTTGATTCTGTCAGACTAAAAATTGTCTCTCTTCTGCATCCTGCCTATTTCTGCCCTCAAATGTTTAACATACTTTTGGGAGCTGTATAAATAAACAAAGCTCTTATTTGATGAGAGTGTTCCAAAAAGAGTAATTTGTGAAGAGAAGTGGTTTCATGAAGGTGAGTCATAATCTCCCATTTCACAATCTCTGTCATGGTATAATCTATAGTACAAACTACTTGAGACAGGGATTAGCTCTTGAATTTAGGTCACTACAGTGTCTAGGCCAAAACATTAGGTCTGATTTCTAATTCTACAATACTCTAAATTCCTGAGCCGTTCTGACTGCTGCAGTTCTTGATCAGTACTGGTAGATAAAAGTGCAATACCAATCTGTGCTACCCATTATCCAACAAAATAGTTGGCTGCAATATTAGCCAGTGTTATTAGTTAGTAAGCAGTGAGGTTTTTTTGTTCAAATAAATAGCACTATTCTAATTATCAGCAGAAGCTAAGTGAAGTAATTTCCATATATTTTACTGTAAAGAAGGTGATGGAGGAGGAGACCTGAAAAACATGAATTTTGTAAGGACAGGGATAAGCATGAGTAATTAGGGCATACCAAAAAAATTAAGCAAAGCACCAGACTCAGTATGATAGTTAGCACTCTTGTCTTGTAAACACTGTGGCTGAAGGCATCATATATTCTTCAAATGGAAGAGCTGATGGCCTTCTTTCAAGGTATACATCTCTTTTTTATTTATTTTTTTTAAACCTGGAACTGTGCACTGTTCAGAATCAGAATATTTTTTCAGCATAAATTAAATAATCAGAGCCCATATTCATCTCATGACAGCTTGAACTTGATATATATGAGGGTTTGGATCACAGGCTTCATACCTTACTTCCTGTCCTCTCATGCCCCTCTGAGGACCACATACTTCACCACAACCGTGATTCCCTGGTTTTTGATGTGTTGGATTCAAATAAATTCTCTGTCTTTTCAAGGCAGCCTTATTCCTTGCCTACATTTCTGCACGGAAGGAAAGGTCTTTCAGGTAGTGCGAGGTCTGACTGTCTCCTCGCTGTCTCTGCTCCTCTCTGCTGCCCTCTGGCAGAATTTTGGCCAGGTCCGTGCAGGAAGTATCTTTAACTCTGCAGCAGGTTTGCACGTTGTCTTCATCATCTTCTTTCTTTGACAGGAAGGTTCTGTAGATATGAGTGTGTATATGTACATGTACATGTACATGTATATGTATATGTATACGTATATGTATAAAACTGCTTGTTCATCGCTTGATGAACAGATGTATTCATAAAGAAAAAAGATATTTTTTCGATCACTTGCTTTTTGTTGGTGTAAATTACACAAGCAAACCTCTGTTAAGAGGCATGAGGCACAGGCCTCACCTAACGCGTGCCTGCTGCTCTCTCAGTCTTTCCTCCTCTCCTTGAGTGCTACATGCTCTCAGGCAACACTTTGCACTTGGTTCAGCCACTCCTTCATTAAGATAATTCCTTCTTTATTTTCAAAACTCGTTTCAGATGTCTTCCTTCCACTTAGGCTTCACTCAGTGTGCCCCCAGCACTATCTGCCACCATCTCTTCACTTGATCTTTTTGTTCTTATCCTCTATATTTGTATTAAATTATCTTCATCTTGGGGCAGGGACCTTGCTTTCCACACTCTTATGAAGGGATATTTTAATGTCTAGGAATGCAGAACTAGGAGAATACAAGCCAAGAAGGAAATATTTTCAAATTCTATTCTGAAATTTCAACTGTAATTTTGCTATTGGGTAGACAGACTGAAACCACCATTTAAAATCTGCCAGTGTAATCTCCAGAAGCCAAAAAACCCCCAACCCCTGGAGCTCAGCAATTAGAAAATGAAAGAAGATTGCTTTCATAGATATGTTATGATTTGCGAAGATCTAGATGCTGGAATGAATAGCTAATTCACACATATTATCATCTAGGAGCCAAATCTACTGAACACACCCCTGACTTGAAAGAAATCTAAGAATAGCAGGCATGTCAATTACTGTAATCCTTAAATTATGCATATCTTTCAAAATCTTCTATCAATGTCTTGGGTTTTGCTTCTTAGGAGGTTTCTGTACTTCCTCCACAAGGCAAAATGAAACAATGGTTTATTTCAATAAATGTTGTGCTTGAGGGGCTGTTATTTGTTACTAGGAATTAAATAATTTAAGGGATCATGCCTTGTCATACTGACCTAAAAGGAGTTTTGGTCCATCTGATCTTCCATCTTGCTTCAGAAGTGATCAGCAGGTAGAGGAAAATGCTCTGCTTCTGTTACCCAGAAGGGAATAAATTATTCAAAAAATGTTAATGTAGAAGGCAAGCAGGGAAAAACTTTCTCCATCAGTATCTTAAACCCCCCCTTTCACATCTGTCTGTATCAGAAAAATGCAGATACAAGATAATTTTGGGTTTCTGTTTAAGAGCCCTAAAATAGGAGCATCTGTTAGCTGCAAAGGTAATCACTATACAAACATATGGGTATGCAATGAAAGAAAAAAATGTATATATCTTCATCTTTTTGTGGCTTATACAGTGAAAGGTGAGGGTGGCTCACTTGCATAACAAAGGCGGCAGAGCCTCAGGCTACAGATTTTGAGGATCATTCTCATTCTCGAGGAAAAGTAAGTATATAGATTATTCTTAATGCAAGGTATGAATGCACACAATTGGATCTGAGGGAAAATGGAACTGTGAAGCTGCTGTCCCCTGCTTACATGGAGAATTTATTTCTTTAACTCTCCTCACACCACACACACAGCCTCCCCTCACCGCATTCAGCTCTGTAGGTGCAGAGATTCTCATGCCTGAAATCTTTGTCCTTGGTAATCTTAGGTAAAACCATATTTTAATTTTTTTAAAAATTATTTAAATCCTGAGAACACGAGTCACAGGCTCAAAGTCCCTTTCCAAAGCTTCTCAAAGTGTCGTGTCACTCCTGCAGGAGGCTCTTCATTGATATTTCCTTTACTGATGCCATAAATCCTTTTTTTCACCTGCAGCCTTATGACTCGAACTGAATATGAAACTGGTCAAGCTCAAACGGTCTTTTGAGCTAACTAAGACAGTTAAAGCACAAGAATAACATTGCCACAACTACTCTGCTTGCCTATGCTAATTGAGCAAATACAACTGCTTAACACGTCTTTCTGGAATATTTGTGCATGTGCTTGTCCACATGCAGGTACAATACTGAGAAATATCGGGTTCCTGTTCTCAAAGACATCCTCACTCTGTGAAAAGAAAAGAAAAAAAAAGAACAAAAAAGAAAAGAAAAGAAAAAAGAAAAGAAAAGAAAAGAAAAGAAAAGAAAAGAAAAGAACAGAAAAGAAAAGAAAAGAAAAGAAAAGAAAAAAGAAAAAAGAAAACAAACGGGCATCAACACAATAGAGGACCAAATCTCATGGTAATTTTTTGACTCAATGTCTGTTTTAATTCTGTTAAAACTCTGCTGCCAGACAGGACTACCAATTAATCTAGAAGTGGGGTTTTTTAATATGATCTTCAAATTGGTGGACTTGAATGATAAATCTGTCTTATAGAGTCTATGGACAGACAGATTTTATGCACTGATACTGGATCAGTGCTATGTGAATGCATCCCAAAGCATCCATTTCTTCTGTCAGGCTCTGAAGATCTGCAGTCTATAACTGTGGTTTTAAATTATTTTTCTTTTTTTAAGGTGTGGATCTAGAAAATTATTTTGATGTTGTAATCAATCATCAAGAAATACACAGCTGCAATTACCAATACAGTCTATGGGATGCCATGTTCCTTTGTTAGGGAAACACTTCTCATTTGCACATTTTTTGACACATGGGGATACCCTCAAACTGTTTGTTGAGGTAGGCATCCTAAGAAAGTTCTGATTCAAGACAAGTCTTGAGGCAATCCACTGCAGCATTTTAGGATGCAGATCAAAACTGCTTATATTAGCTAAAAAAGCTTCTCTCAACCCTTGCACACATATGTGGGTGTGTTCTAATTAAAGCTTGGAGGATAATGAATAATTTTTCCAAGGTCTTTTACCTTCTTTGTTTGTAAATTGTGAACAACAAGATCACAGTTTTCTTGAAATTTTTACTGGAAATTACTCCTTTGGCCTCATTTCTTTCCACTTTTTACCAGTTTCTACCTTTTTTTGTATCCTATTTTTCTTTTGTCTTTTTCTCTCTGGACTCTTGCCACATATGATCTATATGTGTCACTAACTACCTTTATATTTCCTACCTATTACTGCATGGCATGCAGACTCTGCTCTAGCTATTTCTTGCTCCTAAAACTGTGGAGTCATCCAGACTCTGGCAAAATGGATATAATATGGTGCCAGCTCAGAAGGGGAATTTTTTCTGCTTCTTTTGTACTCAGATTATACACTCATAAATACATATGTAGGTGTGAGGAAATAAAAAAAAAAAACCTCTCAGGCCATTGTGGTTCATCTTATTCTTTCATGCTTAGCTACTAAGGTACTGTAATGATTTTGCTACGGTTGCTACATTTTGCTTAATATTTTTCCTTGTCTTGTCATATCAGTCTTTTTTCACAGTTCTCTAATTTTTCCTTTGTTTTTAGTAAAACTACCATTTCTCTACAGCCAGATATTTGCCTGAGAAGGAAGAGCAGTGACAACTCAGCAGCAGTAGTAACTCATCTGTGTTTCTTTCAGATGCAGAAATGATAGTCTGTATATTACTGAGCTCTGACATTCTGATGGTCAAACATTTTATAGTTTCCCACTCTAATCCACCTTTCTGAGACACATTCAGATGGTGTTACCCCTGTGCATGGGGGATCTTTCGCCTGTTCACAGAAATCCCAAGTCCAGTGGCAATGATGGATATTGAATTTGGATATAATGGTTCTTATCACTCGGTACCAACAGACCCAGGAGATCCTCAGGTAGGCTGTATCCTTGGAAGCTTTGTTGTTCTCTGCCAGCCTGGAATAAATCCCTTAACTGCAGGTTCAGACCCTGCAGAATGCTGGATATGCCAACAAAATCATGTGTACATGGAGTGGAAACAGGCATGTCCCTAGCAGGAAATCACTGTGTCCAAAAAATGATTATTTGACTTTGGACACATCACATCTTAGTCTATTAAAGAGATCATGTCAGAAATCTCTCTTATGACCTTAAATTTCCTCAACATCAGTGTGGATTTGCGGAAAAAATTACCCCTTGGGTTTTATGGCTGCTATGGATCCTACTAGAATCCTGCAATCTTTTACTTTTGCAAGAAATACATGGAAGACACTACTGAACAGGAGAGACTGGATAGTGAAACATGGTTGCATTCAGGAGTTCTTTCTTCAAACAAAAGGTGACTCAAATAAAGAAACAAAGTTGGAAGGAAACAGCATGGCTAAACCAGTCTATAAAAAGAGGAAAGAGATAGATTTTAGGTTAATTTTGAAGTGTTGTTTATGGATCAGATCAGAACAGAGTAGTGTTCACAGCAGTGTCATTCCAGGGAGGCCTAGAGAACCTGCAAGTGATGTGCACAAAACAGGGGAAGCAGTCCAGTGCTGCTGCCAGCTCCTCACTGGACCCACCACTCTTGTTTCTAATGCAATAGAAAATAACAAACAAACTTCAGGCAAAATTTAAAGTATTGTTAAACTCTAGAAGGGCTAGAGCAAAACAGAAGTGGCAAACCTCTGACTCTCTAAACCATAGCAATGATGCTAATGCAACACTGAAGCCTCCTGTATCCAGTACTGAAAGGTTTTGGTCTTCCAGCCAGTGGATTTCTTTAGATTGTTTTGTAAGCAAAACTAAAACATATAAAGCAATAAACTAAAACATATAAGCAATAAACTAAAACATATAAAGCAAACCCCTGAAAAGTCTGTCTGCTCCAAAAAGAGGTATGTTAAATTCTGACAGATTATTGCTGTATACCAGTTGGGGAAACCCTAGGACAAACAACTTGCAAAAAACATGTATTTGTTCCATTTTCTGTTCCTTTGTTACAAACCTTCTCGAAAAACTAAACAATTCTTAAAAATATGCTTCTCTGCTTTCTATATTAGCAACCACCTAATTTGTGACTCCTGCTACCTCACTTCCAGGTATCTGCCTTGGGCACATTAAAAGCTATGAGTGTACTCTTCCCCCCTACCCTGCCCCCAACCTGACAGTCAGGACCATTTTAATGTTTTGTGAATTGTTGCATTATTTAGTAGCTGGTGTCACTAGAATGCTGGTAGGTTTTAATCAACCATTAGAATACACTTACATGCTTCAGAGCACGTCGGCTTCTTATCTCAGGGTCTGACTCTGGAAACAAAAATAACCCTGAAACACTTGGGTTAATTGTAGTTATGCAAAGCTTTGCTTCCTGTATGGCAAAAGCACCAAAAACATTGAAACCTCTTCCAGCTTCAGTGGCTGTGGGCTATGTTGCATACCTAGCTTCACTCAAAGCTGGTTTGTCTACTTTACTGAGGGAGGTGAGAACTGCCTAAAGGGCACTGGTTTGTTTTTTGGCAGAGCCAAAAGCAATTTTTTCCTGATAAGAAATGAGAGGTGCAAGTTAATACCCAGTACCAAGGTGCATCTATTTTTGTGGTTCTGACTTAACGTACCTTACTGTGACCCAAGTTACAGTGGTTGTGTTGTTTTACCCTCTTGTATCATGAGGTAATTCTCTTGGCTTTCCTGGAGTTTGCCCTCACAAAACCAGGTGTTTGCCTGGCAGCAGAAGAGTAGGTGAGCCAGCTGCCTGAGTAGGAAAATTGCACTGTAAAGGGCTGCCAGTGGTAAAACCCTGCCTAGATCTGCTGCGACACCTCCTATGTGGGGCACAAAGACACCAAGCAAAGTGTTCTACATCTCCATTCTGTCCCTGCAGTCCAGAGCCACCTCTGAGATTTGCCTGCTGCTGTGCAAATGTGTGTTACCCCACTGCTGCCACTGTCCTCCAGGCCAGCACCTTGACATTGTGATGGGTGTAGCAGACTTGCTTAAAATGATGGCACTTCCAAAGGAGTCTGGAGGATTCTGGCCACAGGCTTTCATTAGGAATTCGTTCTCTTGCTCTTCAGCTGGGCCACAGGAGCAGGAAAGGAGGTGGGTATGTGTTCTCTAGCAGGACACACCTGCAGACAGGTTTGCCTGTCTTTGAAACAATGAAACCAGAGTGTGACATCCACGTGCCATTTTCAGAGTCACTGACACTTCCCTTCTCACCACGCTGTTCCCTCTGGCACGTTCAGGGGAGCCCTGTAGCGCCCTGAGGCACAACCCACCTCCTGGAACACACTCCCCCTCAGCATGGCCATCACTGGCATGGGGTTGCAAAAGCTAAGAGGGTCCCTTGGAAGAAGGAGATGTGGGAGGTGGGGTGAGGGAAGCAGCTGGCACAGCCCTGAGTCCGGCAGCAGACAGAGGGTGGTGCTTGCTGCTGGTGCTTTGTTACAGTGGGGTTTCCTGTTGCCTTTTAGGCACGATTTCTATGTTTGGCAGAGCTGGGTACTGCAAGTACCTGGTCAACTTTAGTAGTGCCTGGCATTCATGGAGATTCTGGCTTGCTTTTCTTCTTGGTGTAGGAGTGATCAAACCAGGGCATCAGCTTTGTAATGCCAATTACTGTACTGGTGGAGAGGATCAACATTAAGGCACTGTCTAGATCGCTCTTTTAAGTCTAAAATCCACCTTGGCAGAAGCCAGCTCCCACTTTGATATTCAACTCTGTCCACAGCCACCCTTGCTTTTGGATAGAGCTGTTCAGGATGTGCATGTAAGGGACCTTCCTCACTCAGAGTGGGCACTGATGTAAAAAGGCTAGTCACTGTTTAATTGATGGATTTAATTGTCCATCAAGGTGAGCAAGGGGAGGACCCTAGCTTAAATGTGTTCTTTCACCTCCCGTTTCCACTGAACATCTCAGAAATCTTCACACTTGGTACTTATTTTAGGCACTTGAGGGAGGCAGCTCCATAGATTTTGCTTGCTGTTCTGCATCAGAGACATTCACAGCACTGTAACCTAGTGACAATAATTAATTCTAGTAAGTGAACAATAATCTGGGATTGCTTTAAAATGTGTATCAGTGATAAACATCTATTTTGTTACAGACAGCACTTGTGACAGCAGCTCTGTTTGTCTCGGAGCAAAGTGCTCTGTGAAAATGTAGTCACACTATAGGATGACTCCCATATTGCTTTAGACTGGCAGGCTTTTAAAAGTCTCTTGGGCCAAATTCTTTACTTCTTTGCATCTTGTATCATTGATTCCACCAGAGAAAAAATCAATCTGATGAGAGCAGTCACTGTGCAGTGTACCTCACTTAGCATCGTGAGAAGTGATCAGGAGTCTGAATTGCACTGCCTTTAGTCCTTCCTCAACTTAATTCTTCACCAGTTTACATCTTTCTTCACTGTCTGTTCAAGAATTACTGGTTAATAATATTATAAACAACTGACACACACTCTGTCTTAATTATAACTGAGTAATTGGGGCAGACTGGCAAAAAGGAAAGGTCTTAGGCACCCCTGAAAGTAACATTACACCTTTGAGTTTGGTTACTACTCCATGAGTTTATTCTGCACTGTCACTCTTCCATCACTTTCCCAATTCAGATGAGCACAGATATTTGAAAAGTAATACAGACCACTACTGAAAACAATGGTTTGAAACATTGCAATAAATGAATGAGTAACAATTTGCACACCCTTCCATTTGTGTATTATTTTTTTAAAGCCAACAGGAAGGTGAACTTTCTCAAAATAAGCATTTTTTAGGGACTCTAAGGTTTCTGCATCAGTGAGTTGGTAATGTCAATCCAAATGTCACTGTTGTTGGTTGAACTCAGCAGGCTACTCCATAAACATAAAGATGGACCCTAGTCATAGGGATTTTACCACCTATCATAGCTCTTTAAGAAGTTATTTGCTTATTGTGACATTGCAAAGCACTTTAGTGCAAGCTTAGCTAAAGGCTTCTGAGTATTCCCAATGAAATGAACAGGTCTTTAGTATGTTATGAGGCACGTCGTGGGTGTGGAAAACATTGTTCCTAAAACTGAGCATTTTCATCACAGAATTTAAGCTTTAATCAATGTTTAATTATAAAGGCTTCTATTTCAGGCAGTTTATAGATAAAACGCCAGTATCTGTGCGACTGTTTCACAACAGACATTTAAGTGAATGTGCAGAGGGAACACATCATGCCGCATAAGGCAACCCACGTCTGTAATTAATAATGCGTTTGGTGGAGCCTGTACTTAACTGAAACATAAGAGAAAATTGCTTCAGGAAACTAAAACACGCCAAGATGCAGAGCAAGCACTTATGGTGGTCTCAGCCCTATGAAAAATAATAAGAATATGAAATGCATCCATGTGGTTCAAATAAAGGGAAGCGTGTGTTCCGAGTTAATGACACGCTTAGCGGAGAGCCATTCCTCCTCCTGCAGGGAAGCTGGGAGATAGCGTCACCTGGAGCTCCACACAAGCCAGGATGGCCCCTCCTCTGAGATCACGTACCAGTGTTTCCAGATGTGGAGCTGTGTAGTCAAGGCTACTGTGTTTGATTTTTAACTCCAGCCCTCGGACACTGGGGAGGATTCCCTTGGCCTGGATTGCCATTCCCCATAGGATTCTCATGCCTTAGTGAGATGAGGTCAAGAAAAGGGGAGAAGGAGGAACTGGACATGATGAATTACAACTGTTACTGCTACGGTCACAGAGTGCAATGTTACTATGGCAATAATTATTTGTAAAAAAAAAATCTCCAAATTTGTAGGTAGGGCTAATCCTAAAAGCAAGCCGTAAGCTCAGCACGGCTGTGCAGCTGAGGGTTGGAGCCAGGCAGACGGCTGGGGCTTGCAACTCCTCAGGGGTGCCCCGCCAGGCTACTGCCACAGCCACAGCTGGAGACACTTTGGTAGGCTCTGCATTACCCTTGCCTTTTAAAGAACAAAAGCAACCAAATGCAAAGCAGCAGTTCTTCACATTCTGCTTTCTACTAAACATATGGTAGAGTCTCCCATATACCCAGTGATAATGCAGCCGATAAAAAACCTTAACATTTGCAAACACATATTAAAAATCTGCATGTTGTTGACCTCAGCTTTTCAAGATCTTTTACAGGTGCCCGAAGTATCGCACTATGTATTCCATGAACAATCTTCTTAGCTCTGCCTCTCCCAGTCCTTCGTCTGAGTGGAAAACTGCTTGGTGTGAGGTGGCAAAGAGGCTTTTGAAATTCATTGCCAATTCACTATCAAGGAGACCTTTAGGTGAATCAGAAAAAGGCCTGATTGGACCCCTTAAAACCAGACTCTGCATGTGCATTCAATTATTTTGTGTGAATGCAGTGAGTAAGAATTGAATTAAACTCCCCTCCTAGCCAATATATCTTACCATTTTCTGGTCTAAGAGGGATGGTTTGCAAAAAGTCTGTGGGGTGCAGAGAAAGAGGTAAACAATATAATATTTTGTGAAATTTCTAATCATGTATTATTTGTTTCTACTTCATAAACTACTGGATTGATAATATCTTCAGGCTATTCTCCTGGTGGGTGAGATAGGATCAGCCAAACAGGGAGCAGAACCAGTGTTACAAGACCCTTGTATTCATGGGCAGAATCAATTTTGAATGAATTGTGTGTGCGACACACACATGCGCAACAAAAAACTGAGCTTTCTAATTGATTAAGAAACAAAGATTCAAGTTGCTATCCTCATGAACAAAAAATGTTAACTATGTTTTGGTAATTAATATATCTGGTGAAATTTCAAACTAAGTGCAGCTGTTACACAACCACGAAAAGCAGAAGATTTGTGTGTAATTGCTCGCTCAGCTTTATTAATTGGCACTGAAAAACAAATACTGTTTACTCTGTTCATGGGAAATGGAAACTTCTGCAATGAATTCAATTTCATCAACAGGATTTTTCTGATGAAACTTTACTTATCAAACTGCAGCTTAGCATTTTTTTGTGTATCTTTTCATTTGAAGAAAATGGGGCGTTTGAGTATGTAGGATAAAACAGGATCAGATTTAGGACATTACAGTAGATTCTGATATACATTTGGTCACCTTAAGGGAAGTCAGAATTATTTAAAATATGAACTCCTGCATCGAACGGAGTTCTTAGTAGTCACAGCCAGAGGAATGCATTTTATTAACATCAAGTGGTATTTATTTCTGGAACAGTTTATGTTTTAAAGGGCTACTTTTGATAGTCATTGTTCCTGGTACATGAAAACTAGAGAAAAAGTGCTCGATTTTTTTCTTTTTTTATTTTTTTTTCCATAGCAGTGCAATACATGATCAAGCAAACAAAAATGTTTCTATAGGGATAGAAAATGTATCTCAGCTCAGAACCACATAAAATCTTGTAAAAAAAATTTTGGCCTAATAAAAACTACATGATGAATGTATGGAATTCAGAGAATGTGTTTATCTTGGGAGCTCTTGAGATCTTGTTCTTGTGTTTCTCTGGAAAGTATATAGAATACTTCTCTTTTTTTTGGTGTTACAGGGTAGAACGGGTACTGGGAAGCATTTATGAAAACAGAGAGGGGACCTTGAGACACTGGGGATTGCAGTTTATTACAAGGACTACAGAAATAAAAAAAATGGCATGGTACATTTGAACCTCAATAACTACTTCAGTAGCAATTTTATGGCAAGCAACTCTGAGCGCACCACATATCACACCGTGTATATTTTGTTGTAAGTTGTGATGTTTCCCTTAAGGAGCCAAGGGAAAGAACTGAGGGCAGGGATAGTCACAACCACCCTGCTCTGCATCAAGTGCTGTGTCACCTTCATGATTTTTCAAAGCTTCGCAAACGTGTTCCACATCCATCAGGCCTGAGGAGTCCCAAGGAGATAAAGCAGCGAGCAGATCCTCCTCTACAACTCTACATGGAAAAAAACCAAACACAGCACAAACAGTTACTGGCAGCAATTTCAAGGGGCCAAATTTTGTATCCCGTCACACTCCAGGGTCTAAGGAAAAAAAAACCCAGAAAAAGTGGCATTCAGCTCGTGCGATTTTATTGCTAGAGGTTTTATTGGCTGCCCTCTAGTGAGACCTCTGAGTGGCACAGTCCCTAACCTCAGTGTAGGAGTTGGCTGGGCAGGAGTCAAGGTGCTGTGTTTGACCTCCCTGTCTTGGTCTGTAGTATTTAGATCTGCAGCCTTTCCTTCCTGAGCAGCAGTGATTAGGCACTGGGCACATGTGGGGGCAGGAAAGAGAGAGGTTCTGTCCTAGGAATTTCTTGGCTTTGTCACTATGACAATTAAAGGGTGATTTTCTCCTTAAAAAGATGGGCGACATCATTTAGTAGGTTTCTGCAGTTATTTTACATTCTAAGATTTAAGGATGGATGATTTTTAATTGTTATCCGTGAAAGATCATTTTATCCAAGGGTTCTAAATTCTGGTTTAGCTAGGTGTGATACTCATTACAGGCCACCATTTCTTACAAAATCTCTCTTGAACATAAAGCTATCCTTTCTTCATTTCAGGTACCTCAAAACCCCTACGAAACTGTGCCTCACAGTCTCTGCCTCTCAGAGCCTTTGGAGTCACACCTTGCAGCATGCTCTGAATTTCTAGGTAACCCTTATCTAGCAAAACTGGTGTTCAGCAGGAACATTGGGGATCCTCTTGCTCAAACCTGGAGCTGGTCAGACTTATGCCAGCAGAGCAGCAGGTCTGTGAACTCAAGAGGGGCCAACTTTACTGCTTCCATGCCCAGACATGCTGCTGGCATGTTTGGTTTAGCTCACGTTTGACTCTGGAAATAAAGAGAAAAGGTCGGGCCACATGAAAGAGGCTTGGTAACTCTGGGAAATGAGACAAAGGCTCTTTCTTCTGAGTTGCTTTCAGTTCCTATGACCCACATTTTCATAAAAGAGTGTAATTTCCCAACACACACCTGATGTGCAGAGGCTTTTCTTGAACCCACACCTGTAAGGGTTGCATGCCCTTTTGTTTTGTTTCTCTCCAGTACTAAATTTCCCCCCCTTCCTGACTCCTTGCTCAAGCTGTACTTACACAGAGTGATCTGAGCATCCACGGGATTCGTGTGTGAAGTGCACATACTTTAGGAAGGGCCTGCATCAGCACTGGCACGTGTTCTGTATTAGTCAGTGCTGGAAAGGATGGGTGAAAACGGTATGGTCAGGAAGTTGGACAAAGACATTTGCTCACCACCTTTGCCAATGGATGCAAAATTTAAAAAAATATTCTTTTATAGCACTTCCCATTCTGTTTGCAGTAATCATAGTTTGGCACAGACCCTCTACCACAGCAGGCAAAATGCTATTAAATTGTGTCAGATTTAAGGGAAAAATAATGGAATTTTTCTTCCATAAATCATAAAACCCGAAGTCTTTGCAATCTTGTAATAGTCTTGTAATCCAAGCCCCTACTTACATTACTTTATCTTTATGAAGGTGATAAAGAAAACATAACATAGTGTACTTGATTATAAATTATAATTTTATAAGCATCAAAAAATGCAAACTTGCAAAGCTTTTGTTCATGTTTAGGTTTTCACATACTTAAGTGCCAGCAGATGTTCAATGATCAATAAAACTCAATTTATATATATTATTCTGAAGCATCCTTGATCATAAATACAGGCTGGGAATGTCTAACTTCACTCTGAGTAAGAAAGATGATAATAGACTACAAAGTTGCAGTATGGAATTCTATTGTGGTAAGTCTTACTTCAACTCTAGAAATAAAACACTTCTTGATTTTCATTGAGACTACTGACACAGAGCCCATGATTTAGAACCTAAACTGTAGCTTTATGGAAACAGCAAGCAGCTAAAATTAACTTCAGCATTGTCAGGCAAAAATCTTACTTACTATGGTAAACTAAACATCCCCAGAAGCTATAGGCTTTATAAGAAGGTGTCCCTGAATTGTGGTGTTTACATTTGCAATGACAAACAAGCATATCTTTATTGGGGAGTGCCCACTGGTTCACACAGGGATCAGGAAAGCAGGTCCAAAGACATTCTTCATTTCAGAACTGACTCTCCAAAGCAAACACTGGGAGTGTAAGACAATGCATGTGAGCTCATACCCATCTCAAGAGTAGGGTTGGAAGAGCAAACTCTTCTGAAACCAGGTGCCTGTCAGATGAAATAGAAGATGGTTCAAAGTGGAGCGAGAAGGACCAGTTTTATGCACTTCATGTGTTAAATAAGAAAAGATTAAACAAACAACAGAAGCAAAAAAGGTAAAGTGATATATTGTCTTCCTCTTTCCTGTCCTTTCACTGTACTTTGTCCACAGAATGAGCAAATCCAGCAGAATTAGACAAGAGTGACAAGAGACCAGCCCATTTCCCCAGATGTAGAGTTACTTCAGTGCTGAAACTACAGTTTCTGGTTTTCCTGATCTCTGCACTTTACTCCCTGCCTCGGATACGAAAGGAGCATTTGCCCAGTCAGGGGCTTTAACTTTGCTTACACAATTGCCAGACTCGTGTTCCTTCAGTGTGCAAAGCCGGCTCTGAGGTTGCTGCTGCCCACCCCCTTCCAGCACGGACATTGTACAACCCTGTTCCACCGTGGCAGTGAAGAATTTGCATTCAGGAGAAACAGGTTAGGCCGGACGCTTTCCAACTGTAAGCTCCTATAAGAACAATCGTGTATAGTTACAACCCCCAGGTCATTTTTCAAAGTTACTTCTTTCTGTAAACTCCAAACTGTTTTTGCAAATATAGTGTCAAATTACTTTCTCTTTTGTTGAAACACTTCCCCTTCATTGGTAGCTGTTGTTTAAATTAAAAAGAAACCAGCCTGCAAGATTGGTCTATAAATCTTTGTAACTGCCTTACATAGTGGAGAAACTAGCTGGATAATTACTTTACTTTGCTACTTAGAGCTGTTTTTTTAGATATAACACAGCTTATATTACTCTTGGTTAAGACTAAGCCTGTGAGAGCACAACCATGAAATTTTCAGCTGTGAATTTTCTTAGTTTAAGACTCCTTTGAAACATGATAATTTGTGGAGCTCAGAGACATTCTTACTGATATGTTTATTTTTGTCACATAATCTTCTGAAAGGGTGTATGCTGTAATTTTTGGTTAAATTGTTCATGTACAGGCAGTGTCTGTATCTGGTTCTACATATTATCTGTCAACAAATTCATTACGGATGGTGAAAAGAATTTTCTGCAAATGCATTTTTTTCCTGGTTTATCCAGCTACAACCCCTCTTTCATTCCAAAAGTCGTCCTGATTCAGAATTTACAAACTCAGTTGGCACTTTACTGCTAACAATAGTGGGCTTTTAGCTGGGTTCCTAATTCCATGCACTGAGACAGCACTGCTAGGGTTTTCTTAATCATTTAGTGATGTACTGTTCAGATTTTTGTATCCAACCCACCTGTCATAGATTTCCCTTCTCGAGAGGCTGTGGTATAAGTGTTTCTATATAATTCTCCTGCCAAACAGTCTCCTGAACCTCCCCACATGGTAGCACATTGATAAGGGCTTTCACACTGGAATGAAAAACACATCCTTTCCCAAAAGCACCGGCATATGTTCTTGCTGGAGCAGTCTGAAGCGCATACACACGAATGTCACGACACCCTTGAGACTGTGACCTTGCTTCTGAGAAATGCACTGCAGAAAGTTAACACAAAGAGGGAAGTTCCCAGTGAAACCCCAAGTTTCTCTGCAGAGAAGGTCTTGCTGCTGGTTCAGCAGGCACCCCACCTCCTGTTGCATTGTACTGAAGCAGCATCGCAAAATGTGAAGAGGCACTTTTTAAGATATGCCATCTTCAACTTGATGCTGTTAAATGTCTCCTTATGTCACAGTCATTTACAGAACTCCTCCAAGCACTGTGTGTGTATGTGTGTGTGTTACGGGTATCCATTTAATAGATATGCACAAATAATAAAAAAATTTCAGAGTGCCTTTTCGTAAGTCATTTTTTAAGGCAAAGACACATCTTTGAGACAACATTATTATTTAAGAATTCTTACTGAAACAAAGTTTTGCACTTGAGAGGATTTGATCACGGTTAACTTCAAGAATTATGTATCTCATGTTTTCCCATGTGTATCTTTCACTGGTTAAACTGAGCAGAAGTTATGAACGTAATTCTTGGTGAGAACAGAGCTGACAAAGACAGCACATGGAGCCAAGTGAAGAAATACGATTTTCACCATAGTAATAATTTCTAGGTGTTCTGGTAAACATCTGGAAGCTGTAGTTTGGATGTAAAGATTTTGCCTGTATTTTTTAAAGGCATGCTTCTTTGAATATTTTGCCAATTCTGCACATTTTGCTATTGATCTGTATGTACCAGTGCACTTGAAAAAGACTTTTCCATTGAGCTGCATTCCCAGAACAGCACCAATACCATTAACACGGGTTTGTGCCCAAAGGCTGGGCTCCTCTCCTTGCCCTCAGCTCCAGGTGCACGCGGCCATGCGTCACAGCTGGCACCGTGTGCCTGCCCGGGCTCTGCGGGACCTTCTTGTGCAAATAATTGCAGATAGCTGATAAACGGGCACTTTGTGTTGTGCCAGTGGAAGGGTTTTGTTAGCATTTCCTTTGATCGTTTCATAAGGAAACTTCTGCTATTTACCTAGGAGGCACTCACAGTAATACGTCCATTTACTAAGTCGGCACATAAATGTTCGAGCTGCATTGCCTCCAAACTGCGGATGTGCTGAATGCTCCATGTGTCTGGGAAAAGTCACACCGGGGAGAGATGTGCCA
Source organism: Irena cyanogastra (assembly GCA_013397155.1). Taxonomy (NCBI): domain Eukaryota; kingdom Metazoa; phylum Chordata; class Aves; order Passeriformes; family Irenidae; genus Irena; species Irena cyanogastra. The sequence continues at coordinate 74,629 of VWZV01008558.1, forward strand.
TCTGCAAATCATTTTCTGAAAAACTCCAAAGAGTAAGGGACTCTCATTTGAAAATGCTTTTATTTGAGAAATCAATGTGTCCTTCTTTTGATCCTGGATTGCCTTGGGCAGAAACATTTAAGCTTCCTCTTTGGAAAAATACTTCTTATTTTACACAGCTGTCTAATGTTTTGATGATGAAATTCATTCTCTGCTCTGGTGAGACTTCTAGTGATAAGGGGAAGAAAGAGTGTAAACTTCAAAGACAAAAAGGACAGAGGTCTTCCTTTCCAGGCCTTTTAGTGTATAGTCTATAAATCCTCCCAATTTCTCCAGATAAAGATGGTTGAGACCCCAAAATGGGGCTGCTGTCACTCATGTAGTCTTTGAACAAAATCCCATGAGCTGTGTATGGAGGGAGGCAGAGATGGCCTGACCTTACTGTCAGTGCCCCTCATTGCTGAGATGCCTCTTCCCTCACCTGCAGGTTGGGTAGTGGGGACTGCCCAGTTAGCAAAACATTTTCTGTTTCCTTGGCCCTTAACTCTTAATTGCTGAGCTGACCTCTTAATTGCTGAGTCAGTATTCTGGTATCACCAGAAGTCCCTGCTTTGTGCTCTGCTCTGAACAAATTTAGCTATTTTGGTCTCTGTGCCAATGCAAGTCATGAATGCATAGCCCTTCTACAAACCATGGCTTGGGAATTCAGCATCTTTCCTTGGCATCTTTACCCTGAGCAATTGGCTCCTTAGCACAAAAATTCTCTATTGGATTCTGGGCAGCTACACTTGATGGGGCAGCTACATCCTGCTATTTTAAATTGTCCAAATGCCTCCAAAATTTTTCCTATGACCTTACTGCCCTTATACATCTATATCATCTTGGTGTAATGTCACAGGACTTACTCTGCAATGCACTGGGCTGGACTCATTCAGCTCACAAAGCTGGTAGACACCTATGCACAGTTTTCTGAAGGCTTTAATTCTCTCCTGGGCTCTTGAGCTGAGATCTATGGCTGATCCTGCTGGATGCCAGTCCTGGCACAAAAGTTAGTGGACAAGGAAACTGGAGCCAGCAGCAGAACTGAGAAGAGGGAAATGGATCTTCTTCCCATTTTGGCACCAGCAGCAATCATATTTGATCTAATCACGTTGTGTGTCTTCACAGTAAGATCTGAGGCCTTCTGTAGTCAGTGGGGGAATGTAAATCCTTTGGACAGTGACTAGGAAGCACAAGTTGTCTATGCCAGCAGGTCCTATGCTCATCTTGTGGAGATACTCTTCTCAGAACATCATCAAAATAAAGAGAGAATTTTTACTTTTGGACTTCTCTCATTGTCCAGAAGATCAGAGGACAGGGACCTATTATGCTAATGGCACAAATAAAATTTTAAAATACTTCTTTAGCTGAAACTTTTCATTTGCTTTTCATTTGTTAATGTCATTGCCAATAGAGCCAAACAAACTGTACATGCTTCTCTCAGTCTCCAGGATCTTTATTTGCAGTATTTCAATGCACAAGATTCAGAAGCAGAATAGCAAATTACAGCTTGCCAGTACAAAGTGTTACCCTCTCTCTTTCAGACAGCATTCAGATTTTTTGCAAACAGTTTGCAAATCTGTAAAATCTGTGAAATCGTACCTGTAAGTAGCAGATAATGCATTTGTCCCCTTGATAAGGCCTGGAAATAAAAATGAGGCAACACTGATTGTGGTAGAAAATAGACACTCCAAACCAATGAGGATTTATTTATAAAACGGATTTCAAGTTGTTCTGGACTCATACAGCCTCCTATAGCTTCACCTCAGGACATCAGATGGCTTCATTTCCTGGCATGGAGATTAGCTGGCTGACTCTCTCAGTAAGAACATTTGATCTGAACTCCCCAACATCCTGATTCAGAGCAAGAAACACTCCACAGAACACATGTATTCTGCAAAATGGGGAGATTAGCAATATGGTCCCCGCTGTGCTGATCACAGTGTCCTGATATGCTGGAGTGGCTTCTGGTGCAAAAGAAGTCGGGAACACAGCTGACCTTGCTAAAGGTGCATTCTGGCACCCTTGAGCAGTGACATTTTGAGACATGCTTAACCATGGCTTCTGAGACCTGTCTGAAGCACACCTTCATTGCATCTAAATCCCGTTTAAATCTTCAGATGGCTCCTCCTTATGAGCACCTGGCAACACAATTTAAATTTGTAAGATTTTACTTCAAAATTTGCAGTCAATGAAAAATGCATCTCTTTACTGCATCCTTGCTAGCCACCTTTCAGAAAGGTATTTATTTTACAATACTGCCACAGAACCACTTCCAAGAAGACAAATTTCCAATATGACCTCATTTGAATACCATTCTGATTTCCAGTTTCTGTTGAGATCACACATTTCAATGTTTGCTTATTGAAAGTTTGGGGATTTGCCTGCAGTTATGTTTGGTATTTCGTTTTTCTGCAGCAGAAAGAAATGGGGTGGGGTAAAGGACATACTTGGCAGCAAGAAGTTCTTTCCAAAACATAGCATGTGGTAGGAAGTGCCTGGCCCTGAACGTGCCTTGGGAAGCAGTCCCCTTGGGGTGATGCTGTCTCACTTTATATGACTCTGGTACTTCTGTGGCAGCATCTTTATTTTGTCTTACTTCGCAACACCAAACAACCTTAATGGTAGAAGAAGAAAATGGTTTATTCTGCAGGAATTACAGCAAGAGTTCTAGTTACGAGAACAGAAACAAAAGGCTGCAGGCAGGGCAGGTGTGAAATACGATTCCAGTCAAAGTGTAAAAACTGCATATCTTGGCAACTGCTTATTCCAGTTTACTTGGGAGACTTGAGGTATTTTTCCTGTCAGACTGTGGCTGCTATCTCCCAGCAGCACCCTGACTTCTGAGGGTTTGTAGAGGGCTGGTCTGGGCATGGTCACTCTTGTTGCTGCTGTGCCTTGGGCTCTCTCCTCCTGGGCAGTAATTTCTCTGCTGCTGTACCAAACCTGGATGGCCTGACTTACATCTACCAACTCTCACACGTGCACAAGCAGCTGATTTTTCTTTCTGTCTCCCTCATTTACTTTGCATGCTACTTCCTGGTTCATATTTACTACTGGCACAGTCTCAAAATATTCCACTTGCCACGTGGGCTATTTCACATGCCCTGCTCTGGACTACACAGGCAACTACCCATGGCAGCCTTGTTTCAGCCTGGAAAATCAAAGAGCAAGCTCTCCTGTGCTCAGCTCATACCTAACCCACCTGTGGGGTGATTCCATTTTCACCTAAACTAAACTGTTACCTGATGCATTTAAACTTGAGTTGCAGCTTCTAACATGTGATATTTGATACTGTAGATGATACCAGTTATACACATGCTCTGTAAAGTTCACAAAATCGTACTGTAAACTGGCACAGGACCAGCTCTTTATGAAGCCCATATGTACTACACGCGCAAAGCAGCTGATAAAGCTGGCGACAAAGGTACTTTGCCCAAATTCCTGATGGGCTTAAAGGTCCTGCCATCCAGCTTTCCCAAATCACAACAGCAACTCAAAACACTGCACCATGGATGTTGCCCAGGTGTCTTCACCATGCAGGCAGCACAAAGCCTTTTGGGCTTCGTTCTCGCTGGACACCTTGGGTGAGGACCCACAGCATGTCTGCTCAAAAGCTCTGAGAAGGCTCTTAGTAGTTTCTCCCCACAATCAAACTCTCTCTTTCCCTCCTCCATCAAATTTTTTCCACTCTGCAAATATGCTGGCAAATCTTGGCACAACTATTTGTGCAGCTACATGGTGACCCGGATCGGGGAACTGATCTGAGTTAAAAATAACTCCACAAAAGAAAAGGTTATTTTTAACCCAGCTGAGCTCCCCAGCCCAGTTTTAGGGGCAGTTGTAGTGCCATGGGGAGGGTGCAGCACAGGACCCACAGAGAGTGGCAGTGGTGAAGGGAGAGGTTAGGAGCTGACACTGCTGCTGGGCAATGTCTGTGTTGTCTCACACTGCTGTCACAGCAGAAAGAACCTGCAGCTCCTGGAGAAAGTGCCTCAGGTAAGCTGGTGACAAAGGCAAGGATGTAAGATGACGTTCAGCCAGCCTGGGCAGGGAAGGCAAGTCTGGGAGGTGTACCAAGGGATTTCACCACCCCTTGCTCCCTTAAAATCAGCTCACGTGGCAGTGATGGTGACTGTGTTAGCAGCTGTAATGGTCTAAGATGGCTCAGTACCTGTGTATACAGACACATAAAGTCTCTTGCTCTCTTAGTGCTCCTTTTCTTCCACTGCAGATTGTGAAACATAAAACAAATTAACTGCTTATGCAACCCTACAGTCCCACATTTCTGAGTATCTCACAATACTAGACATAATTATAGACAACCACTAGGTCTGCAAGACTCAGAAGAGAAGAATGTCGAGATTGTTGCTCCACACTGATAGAAATCAGGATTAGCTTTGGACACTGATTTACACCTGTTTGAAAAACTGATGTGGGTAACAGGAAAGACCAGGAGTGCTGGCAGAGACGATCCTCACTTCCACTTTTGCTGGTGCATTTGTGCGCATTGCCTTTCAAGAGTTCAGAGATAGCTGTCTGCAAACATCCTTCCCCTTTAGCCTTTGAATCCGCTGTTAATGAAGTGATTTTCATCTGATATATCTAACAGGCAGGTATTTCCTTCCTGCCCTTCCTCTTGCTCTTTTGGAATGACTACATAGCTTCTTTTTGGCAGATGCACTTTATATACTGTGTTCAAAGAACTGTATAAGAGCAACAGCATGACAGGCAACCCATAAAACATGAAAGGGCTGCTCATATCACCCTGTGTGTCGAGCTAATGTTACCCTCCAGCCATATGCAACCATTCATTATATGTAGCAATCATTAAAAATGGCTCTAAAATGCTTTGTGAAAAATAGTCTTGCCTTAGCAAGGGATGGCACAGATAATATAAAATATAAAGGTCCTTCTCTTCACTGCAGTACTACTGCATATGTAAATATATAATATTACTGTAAATATGAAATATATGTATTTATGTATGTACAGTATTACAGTATATTTATCCTCAGAAAAGGAGCCACTTCCTTCTTAAAGCAGCAGGCAACGATCTCCAGCTTTTTCTGTCATACTAAAACTAAATGGGTTTCAATGGGGTTTCTTCAAAACTGTCAGAAAAATGAAAGCATCTGCAGGTTTTAGAAAGTGAGCTCCTTTCAGAAGATACAGCCGTAAATGAAGGCTTGGAAAATAATATTTAAAAAATTCTGCTTTGTATGGCAAAGGGCAAAATGTGTGATCACTTCCCAAAATTTATTATGGCAGCTATTACAAAACCAGATGTTGAAACACATTGTTTTCATATGAATATGAAATATTTGAATTTTTTACAAGATATTGATAATATCTATTACCTCAATAGCTCAGGCATTTCCAAATGAACACAGTCACAGATAATAAGGCTTGTAGGGACCTGTGAAAATCATCTCGTTCTTATACCAGTGCCTCAGTGGTTTGCATATATGAGTCTTAAAAGCTTCCAGCTCAGTACTTAGCTATCCTTAGAGTTAGAAAAAGTTTTATTCTAATGTTTAGATCAATTCTTTCTTTATTTTAAGCCCATTATTCCTTGTTGTGTCCTACATGGACATGGGAAACAGGTCATCCCATTCCTTTAAGTAGTATTCTATAAAATACTTAATGACTGTTAATTTTGTTCCTCAGTTATTTTTTTTCTCTAGGTGAAATATCCCAAATTTTAATATCTCCAAACCCAACTCTTCTCTATGGCTCTATACCTTTCTTGAAATGAATTTCCTAAAACTGAAATGCATTTACTTTATACATTAACAGACCTCCAGCTGAGGTTTTGTTAATGCTGAGTAGAGTGGAATATATGTCCTCCAGAAAATAATTCCTGTTATCCATCCCACTGTAATATTAATCTTTTTCATAACAGTGGGTCCTTGTTGACTCCTATTCAACTTGTGATCTACAACAAGCCCCAGGTCCTTTTCTGCAGAATTATTCCCTACCCAGTTAATCTTTATCCATTCTTTGTGCAGTTAATCACTATTGCCTTAATCATTTTGCAGTTGCAAAATCTTGTTATTTCATTCCATCTTATTTCTAGGTGATTTCTTTAGATTTTTGAGATCCTTTACAGTTCTTCTCCTTCCTTCCAGCCTTCCAGATTGCATCTATAATATTAATTCATGTGCAGTTTTCCACCTCACAAATAAAAATTATGAAAAGCATCCTAAGACCCTCTGAAGAACCAACGAATACTTCCTGAGTAGTTTTCTGGCCAATTGTGTCTCCACTCTTTGGTGAGGTTTTTTTTGTTGTCTTTTTTTTAGTTGATGGTTTTTATTTCTCTGATTTGTTTTGTTTGGTTGGGTTTTTCTTTTTGTTTTGTTTGTGGTTTTGTTTTTGTTTACTTAACTGGCCCCTTTAGGGATTTTTTACTAAAGCCATGAGATATTCCTTCTCTGTATTCACATGGCTTACTCCCCACCAAAAATTTAGTTGCTTTGGTCCTATTTGTCTTTAACAAATCATTGTCAGCTATTATTTATCTCACTTTTTTATTGTAGCTGCTTGTAAATAACTCCAGCATTTTTATGGTAATTGAATTTTGGCTGACCCCATTATCCCTTTTAGCCTCCTTTTTAGACAGTCATGTCTCTCCCTTTGTGGTGCCCAGGGGAAAAAACCACACGTAGCTATTTAATGTCAGGGAACATCTCTGTTACACAATGCAAATTATGTCTTCCTCTGATGATGACACATCATATAAAATTTTTCATTCTTCTGTGATCAGATTGCACTGCGCAGTAAGTAAAGAACTTGGAAAAGAATATTTTTTTTCAGTGTTGGTTCCTCTTTTGACCACAGATTTGCAGACACTAGGCTTCTGGCATCATTGAATTGAAGCAAAACTTGTATCAGACTCTGCCAAGGACATTTACCTTCTGAGTATAGAGATAATAGTGACCAGTGTACCCTGACCCACTGCAGAACTTGAAGCAGATATTACTGGGGCAGCTTACCTTTGCTCTTTTTCTGCTGCATCTCCTGTTGAAACAAAGCTGCACAGGCATTAACAACACCTCCACATTCAGCAGGAGTGTGTCACTGCCACAAAACTGGCTCTTCTTATGTCTAATTTGAGGTCAGGTTTTCCTCCTCTTTTCATTCTCTGGCTATAACTTAAAGTCTCTGACATCCCTATAAGGATATACATGAAATGAATAAAGTCCCTTTGTCTGGGCAGTTTGCAGGAAACAACAGATTAGGAAGTAATTCACTCTTGTGATAAGCCCCTGCAGGTGAAACTCTGATCAAAATAGAGCTCAGAGAAATTTTATCACTGGCATGACAAGAATCAAAATTTAACCCTCAGCAAAATTTTATTTTTTTTTACTAATGGCAAAATAAAAATACTGGATGGAATCATTATTCACCAGTTGTCCTTAGTGCAAAGACAGATGTGCACTCCATCCCTCAAAGGTTGTCTACAAATTTCTTCCATCCCAGAGAGCGGTGCTTGGCAAGTGTCCCGTTATCAACATTTTCCCTTTGAAAATTATTGATTATATAGTTCTATCAATTGATAAATCCTCCGTTGTTCAAGTCAAACTTTGTCTTTGTTTAGGGGCCAAAAGAAAGATCAGGAAATGTTCTTGTCTTGGGGTAAAGAAAAATGATAATGTTTAGGTGGAGGGAAGCAGATAAGAGTCATAGGAATATGTAAGGCATCTGGCTTTCATATTCTACAATTTGTGATAGCACATGACTATTTTCTGATGAAAAAACCCTCACAGCAAAACAAAGGAGAAATAGTTGAGAGCCTTTACATACAGCAAAGTTTAAAATAAATTAACTGAGCATAAAAAACTGGTGCATCACCTCTAAAAGAACAAGTCATTTTCTTTGGTTTTTTTTTTTATTTTCTAAATTGAGTACGAGGTTATTTGCTTCTTTCTCTCTCTTTTTTTTTTTTTGGTTTGGTTTGGTTTGGTTTTTTTTTTACACCACAGTAGAGGTACACTATTCTCAGGGACTCTATAAAGAAAAATTTAGAGCTTCTGTTTTGTTTTGATTTCTTTACCCTGCTCACCTTATTGTGGTGGGAGCACAATGGCAGCTGTGTTGGGATGTATCAGCTCTGAGACTGGATGTTTCCAAGCACCATGTGTACAATCCCAGCTGCGGAGTACATTAACAGGCAACCCAGTTCACAGCACTGCCCTAATTTTAGTGGTCTGCTCTGAAGTTTTAAGCATACAATCCCCTTTGTGATTTTGCACAGTTTTGTTAATGTCTGCAAAGTAGAAATGCAGTTTTTTGAGCAGGGAGTACCTTATCTTCTGTATGCAATAGCTAAATAATTTCACAATGAGACTACTGACTTTAATGGCGTCTTTCTTCTGATGCTGCCATCATTCACCCTAACTGTGTTGCAGACAAATGAGTAATGATAACCTGGGTGATTATATGGTAGCTCATAGTTATGCTGAAGTGGCAAACAGAAATTTAGTTTCTAAGACCTGACGTGGGCAGGATAAGATTATTTTTTCCTTGCAATTTGCTTTTTCTTTGACATCTATCTGGACAGTTTCCATTAATTTCAAATCTTTTCTTGATATTTTTCTTGCACTCAGACTTATTTGGTCCTGTATTAAAAAAAAAAATGCATTTAAAGTAGGGTGATGGAAGTGCCAATGCTCAATCTTTATTAACATGCTACCATGTGAAATCATAGAAAACTTTAAGGACCGCACAACGCGGATGACTCTTGGAAAAGTCTATGGATTCTACTTTCAGTGTCTCACTCAAGATACAATGTCAAACAACAAATATGAAATCTCTGAAATGTGGCAGGATTATGTCTGAAACTTGTGAGTGTCATTTTACATCAAAATTTGATCCTTCTGTTTTGACTTTATCCACAGAAAAGAGGAATTGTCTTGATGTTTTGGGCAACCGTGCTTGTGACTAGACATTCATACAATACATTATAATTTACCCACATATTAGTAGTGTTGGTTCTCAACACGTATTTTCAAACCATCTATAATAAAGGAATATTTAAGGAACTTCTGTAGGCAGAAATTGGCTCTCTCCATAACCTAGGAAACGTGTGCTTTTGAAGAAGCAGCAGTCAGTGGCTCCTTGGCATACCCATCTGGCACACTCACCCACACGGGACTCAGGAGCCATGAGCCTCTACCCAGGGCCAGGATTTGGTTCTGGAGGTTCTTTACTAGCCAAGATCAGTTAATGTTTGTGATGACTCTGGGTGCCAGTCCCTTCACTCACGGCCATCAGTAAAGATCCTGAATTGGTCTAGTCGTGCCTGGGAGAGGTAATGGGGAAGCAAATCTGATGCTGAAGCAATATAACTTTTCATGCACAATGACAGAGTTGCTTGAGGAGCCTAGAAACAAGCAGAACCTGCAGGTGAAGCTCAGTCCACCAGTGATGACAAGAGAGGCATTCCATTCCTTTTTCAGGATGTTTGCACTCAAGAACCAGACTGTGGGCATCACTGTTTAATATCCTTAGCCATGAAGAAATGTTACGAATCAGATAAAAATGGGAGTATGGTGTGGCAGGATGTTTTGGGGTGAAAAAAACCCATGACCAGCCAAAAGGGAAAGTAAAAGTTGGAAAACACAGCTTGAGCAGCTCCATTAATCTTGCACCTTGATTTATCTGGTAGATCTTGGCCATCACCTCACCTTGCTCTAATTTCTGCACTCCTGCAGATCCTTTCCACCAGGGAGAGATTCCAAACAACCTTCCATGCAAACTATTAATAAAGGTACCTATTCCCACAATGAAGTGATAATGGTAGCTGGTTTAATCATTGCCCTTCATCATAAAAGGACATGAGAGAGTCCTAGAGACAGCTTCCAAAGCCAAAGGTCCAGGCAGCAAATTCTTATCATAAAAACTGCTAGAGAGTGGTATTCAGAGGGGATCTGGGGCACTGCAGAACTAGTGCTCCTCTTTCCCTAAGACAAAGGTGGTTTTAGGGAGTCATGGACCTTGGAAATGGTGGCTTTTTTTATATCATAGTGGATGTGTGTGTGGGGAGAAATCACCATGTTCTTTGACTAATGATGATTTTCTAATTAAGACACAAATTGTTTGGCCTGCCATAACTGTATTGAGTACCTGGGGAGGGAGCAAAATTGGTTTGGAGTGGAAGCAAAATTGAGTTGATGCAATCTTTCTTGTTCTCTGATTTCTATGTTCATTAAGAACATACTGTGAAGGCAACAGTTGCTGTGGAAAAGGAAAGTTGGGGTGAAAAGACTGCTCTGAACTGGATTAACAAGTTGTATGATCCAAGATCTCCTGAAGAGCATAACAAGGACTATCTGTCTTGGTAAAAACATAGATTTTACACAGCATGAAAGGTCCTCAGTCTTTGCTTTGACAAATCATGCAAAGGTAAAAATAACTGATATTAAAAAACAAAAAAAAAAAGGGAAAAAAACAAAAAAGTGTTACTAGGATACCAATCATTCAGTGGAGGGCAAATCAGAACATAGTGAGTCTGTAGGTAATGATAATTATAGTGTTGAGTAAACATGTGAGACAGGCTGCCAGTAATCCTTCCATTAGTTGGGGAAGTCAGGGTGGGATCCCTGGTTCCAAAAGAAAATTTGGTTTATATTGGATTGTTTTATTGTAGACTTCTTGCTGATATACATATTCAAAACACAATCCTTTTCCTGGGAGTGAGAACTCCTCGGCCTTTATTGATGTGTTTGCCCAAATGGATTCACAGCTAGGATTTTGTCCTCATTGCAAGACCCAAACCTGCTTTGCTGCCAACAAAACTCACTTTGTTTTGTCCTACCAACTTCCAATGGACCACCACCCTTCCTGTGACTAGCTTATGCACTGGAAGTCTGCTGCCATGCTCCTCATCTTTCCCCTCAAGAAGGAGGCATCCCAGTCTCTCCCACCATTCTTTCTATGTTCCCTTCACTTTTGTTGGTTCTGTCTCCTTCTGTCCAATTCACCAGTGCTTTTAAGTATGCCTGGAGCTGTAAATGGGACTTCTGCTGAAACTTCCCAATCCCCATTTCTTACACACAGTCTAGCTCCTAATACATGTAACCATGTCATTAGCTCAATGAGTTGGAAATCTATCATAATTTTGACTTCTTACCTTCAGTAGCTCTGAAAATATTGCATTTATTGCCTATTATTTAAGTATTAATTTGTTTTCCCCTTCCCAAGAATAATGCTTTAGATATATTTTTACTGAACTCAATTTGTTTAATTTGGAGTGAAGACAATTTGAAATTCAAATCCTTGTCTCCCAAGTACCTGAAAGCTCTCCTGTGCCTATTCCTTGCTGTCACCTGCAAATTTTCTAAGTCTGTTCTCTGTTCCAATACACATATAATCCATGAGTGGAAAGGAAATATACAAGATCTTCTAGTGAGATTGCATTTAAACTATCACCCATGTGTGTCACAAAACGCATGTGTGCTGCAATTTTTTGTGTACACTCTGTTAGACAGTGATTTTACTTGCACTTAACCAGTTAAGATTTGGATGTCACAAAGAGTCATGCCAGAACTCTTGCTAAAACAAAGATACAGCATACTGAATTCTATGAATGTGAGCTATCTGGGAAATGAAGGAAATCAATATGACTTGGTGCGACTTGGTTTTTATTTTTAACACCTTTTCCTCAAAGTGTTTGTAAGTACATTGTACAGGGAGTTGTTGGAGTCTCTTTCTGGGCATCAGAGGTAGCTGGCTGTTCTATAATTCCATTTCCCCTTTCAACAGACAGGTATTGTACTATATTTATACTTATATTTATAATGATACTTACATCTATTCTATTCCATCCTGAACTGCCCCCTTTTTCCTCAGGCCAACACACTCTGAGGCAAGTTCTAATGGCTCAGACATTGCTGTGACTTGTTCCTCCTGTACTTCTTGGTGAATGTGGCCAGGCCTTGAATATTGCTTTAGATAAGCATTTCTAACTGTTCCCTCTCTGCCCTGGCCTGACCCCTTATTCTTTTGTTTAAACTAATTTTATTAGGCATTGTGCACAGCAAGCTTCTTTAGTGAAGGCTGAAACAATGGACGCTTTGGCCTCTGTTGTGCAGCCTGTTATTTGCTCTCTCTGCTATATTGCTGTACTTCTTTCCTCATCTTATGTTCTGGTAACATTTTCTGGTTGCCTTTTATGCTGCCTACTATTTTTAACCCTTTGTATGCCCCAGAGTTCTGCTTTGTCCTTACATATTATATAGTCAGACACGGAGAGGTGTCCTGGTTTTCCAGGATTCCTATGGGACTTTTATTTCCAGCTGTCTAAGGAATGCCTTAGAATACCATATCAACCTGTAATTGTGCATTCTTTTCCCTTTGTATCTGAACAGCTTATTGAAGAACCTTTAATTTTTTTTCAGTATCTGCCAGTGGTCCCTTACCCTTTTATCCTTTCAATTATCTTCTCAAGAGCCTCCACACCAGCTTATGAACTTTTAGAAATCTGCTCTTATGTAGTTGATCCCTAATAGTAAGGCTATTCCTGAAATAGTTGATCTCTAATAGTAAGGCTGTTCCTAAAATAGTGGTCTGTCATTTCATATTTGCCTTCTTTCACCCAGCTTGCCTTCCACCCTTTTAGTTAACCTCTCATAATTTTCTGAATCAAATTCAGTTTAGCTGTGTCCCCAAACATTATGTCTCTTCAGACCACACCTTCTGAGGGAAAACCTGCCCTCTGTGTATTCCAAGACCCTGACAACAGTCTGTGTCCTCCTCTATTGCTTTTCAGAGGATGTGATGTTATTTGAAGTGCCTTGTAGAGACAAGGCTGACTCTTGAACATCTCTACGAGTCGCCCAGGCAAAAAGACCCTCGTGTATTTCTTCTTCTCCATGATTTAGTTTTTTCCAAAACACAACCAACAAGGCATACATCTTTTTCTTTTCCCTACTTATTTTAACTCAATCAAGTTAAGAAGCCAGTCAAAAAGCTAGCTTCTAAGCTCTCACTGAAATGGAAATCAACTATTCATGTCTAAATGCCTTGTCTTTTTCCTTAAAAAAAAAAAAAAAAAAAGCTATATCTGTGTCCCTATTCCAGTTCCTTGATTTGTTCCATCAGGACTTTGTGGCCCCTATGATGTCATGGATTTGTGCATATGATCACTGTGAGTGCTCCTCTTTATTCAACATATTCTTGATATTGCATATAGCCATTTTGGATATTCAGCTGTTTGCCCCATCACAAACTCTCTGGTCTTTTTTGTGCTTTTTGCGAACCATTTCCCTATGGAGATTGTTAACAAAGTACTAATTACTGCCAAGTGAAGGGTATAGTGGTGGCTTTGTGATGCAGATCCTGGTCAGCCAGGAACTTGACTGAGACTACAAAACTACTGTAATTCCCATCTATCTCTGGACAGACTCCAGATAGTAGTAGCTTTCAGTCTCTGCCAACCTGGTTTGGAGCAGTTTCCCTGTGTGTGATTTTGCATGTCTGTCAGCCAAATCAGAAAGCCAGTCCAAAAATCTAGTACTTAGAGGGTGTTTGATACGCATGGGAGCTGTCTGGGTCAGGAAACCAATGACTGGTTTATAACAGATTGGGGAAAAAAAAAAAAAAAAGAAAAAGAAAAGGGTAGAAATGGCATGGCTAGCATTTTAGTTACAAATACACAAATACAAATGTAATTACATGAAAATTACCAATGTGAAGCAGAAAGTTGTTACATTTTTTGTTTTGTTTTGGGGTTTTTTGTTTTGCAAGTGTTGCCTGACAGTCTTAATAAAGATTAGAGCTGAGCTGGAATTTTTCATACTAAATGCGAGGAGTTGCAGCCGCCCCTGATGTGTGACACGGTTGTCAATGAAGTGTCACCTTGTTGGTTTTACAGTGCCCACATGGAGCAGCCTAGGTGGAAGTCACAGCTGGAGAAGCTGCCACTGAGAGGTCCTTCACTCCCTTCATCACGGGGAGTCCTTGCAAATCCTCGATCAAAAAATAACTCCAAAAACATTGGAAAAAATGATGGCCCTTTACAGGGCATTAAGGGCAGATCTCTCAGACCCTGCCCTGTACACATCTATATATACACACAGCTTTCCTTTGTATACCCCAGACATATTTTCTTTATTATTTAATTCAACATAATGAATAATTAATACACTATAATTAATGACATAGTAATATACTCCATACACTACAAGGAGAAAAATGCTAAAGCTCATTGGAACACTGTCAGTTGTTAAAAATGACAAATAGGCCACAAAACAGAAAATCCTATTTGTTGTTCATGCGAGTTACTTTCTAACTGGGTTTTGTATGTGCACCAACCTCTCTACCCCTGATTAATGGGAATGTTTGTACATTTTCTGATAGAGACAGATTCGTGCTCATCTGTTGCTTTATAGATGTTGCAAGAAGATGAGCAGGAAGCACATCCTGCACTAGACAGCTCGAATTTTCAGAAGACAAGTGAGTGACAAGTCCCATTTGTTTTCATTTAACACACCAGGTCAGCCAAAATCACGCATAAAATACCATTCCGAACTATGACAAGTAATAATCCATATTTGCCAAGTGTAAGAGGAAAACCAGTTTAAGCACTTCCTGTCCAACAAATCCCTCCCAACAAATTCTACCTTCTCAAAAATCTCACGTCTATAAAAAACCCTTGCAAAAATGTTGGGATTTAGTGCACCAAAGCAAAGCAATAGTCATGAGCTCTTTACTTAAGAATGACCAGTCCTAAGCCTATAGGTAAGCATATCCAGGAAGCATTTGCTTCTGAATCCCAGTTTATCTCAGCTGCTGGGTAAAACCACAGGGACTAGTTTTTGAGATACTTGTGGCAAGGCCAAAATTATAAAATAACTCACATCCAAGCCTGAGCTACACCTGGAGAGAAGTGGGAACTAGCAGTGTTTACAGAGCTGTGTGTTCCTTGAACGCACAAGTACAGAGTGCTAAAACTTGATAATTTAGGCTTTAAATGGACAGAGGGACTTCTTTAACACCCGAGATGCCCTCTAAACCAGCTCATCTACTCCAGAGCCTGAGCAGCTCAGACCAGGATGCAAGATACATGTCTTTAGTGAATGCACAGAATAAGCCTCTTTTTTTTTGTCCTCTCTCCAGTATTTTATTCAAGCTAATGTCTAATTAGAACTGCGATTTTGGTGTGCTCTTTGCTGCTGCTATGACAATTCCTGAAAGCATTTTGCGAGCATCAATTATGTGTGATAGTTCTGCAATGAGCTCCCCAGCTACTGAAGGAGAAGAGAGGGACAACATGAGCTCTGTTTTATTATTGCACAGTACAGATAATGATACACTAACCATGTCAAAAGGAGCTTTGTAATTATTGGCTCAGGAGCTCTTGTGGTTATTTTACATTTAACCCACATACCAGTTTGGTGTCTGCTGGCACATGGAGGCCATATGGAGGGCAGAAAGCATTACTGCCTACCACAGGAGAACATAATCTGAGAGCAGAGGCATTTCCATGTGCTGAACAAAGTTCCACCCACATCGTAAATTGGTCATTCTGCCACATCATAAGCTGCAGAAAGAAAAAAATCACATAAATCTTCACAGGGACTCTACAGGGCTTCAGTCAGAGACTGTTTTCTGTGAAGCCCATCAATGCACAGCTGATGCTTTATAATAACAAGCAATAGTCATATATCTGCTACCAATGCATTTTGTCACGTAATACTGCTAGATATTTTTGCAGCAGTGTTGAAAAGCACACAGACTATTTCCCTCCTATGAAAAATGTTAATTAGACAAATTACCACCTGATTAAGATGGGAAAAAAAAAACATGGACATTTATGCAAGATGAAGATCCATAGTGACTATTTGTAATCAAACCTTTTCACCTGTTGTCTTTGGGAATTAAAGTTTAAAAATGGCTGAAGAAATTTTACATACATGTATTATATATAATATGCAACTTTGTGTTGATTTTTCTATATTATTGCATGCAATAATATTTCTCTGGACAAAACACACTTGCCTGTCTACCCCCATAAATGTGTTTTATTTCTGTATGTGTGTATGCTCCTCTGCTGGTGTGTCTGTTGGGAAGGTGTGCTGTAGAACTTTCATCCAGGTCCTACATGTTTACTAACATTTTGGGCAAGTTTTATTATTCCTTTTCTGAGGGGAGACTGAAAAGAAGGAAAAAGAAAAAATTTGAAACTAAATTATAATCTGTCTTGCTGGCCCTGTACTACAATATGGATAAACACCAAGGGAACTTAAACACATGGAAGAGGGGATTTTGTTTGCATTGCCTAAACAAATATTTTTTAGTAGTATAAAAATAGGTGTAACAGGAAGATAGGCAGGACCAATGTAGAAGAAAAGCATGTTTGTGCCCAATTCACCGGAGAGATTGTCAAAGAACATTTTATCATAATGAAAATATTACCCTTGGAATGCCAGCAAGAGCAATGTCAATTCAAGTTGCCTGCTCTTTTTGCTTCTAGTCACTAAAGTTAGACTTGTCCTAGAGTAATTGTGACTGGATGATTTTTTTTTTTTTAATTTCAGAAAATGTTCTCTTTCATTCACGAATCAATAGCTCTTTGCTAGTCCTGGCTTTGCTGCTTGTACTTCTCTGTCAGCCCTTGCTAAGGGCTGTTGCTAAGGGCCAGAGGAAATGTCTTGTTGCATTCTGCTGAGAAATTGGGGAGGAAAAGCACATTTCTGTGAGGTGCAAATGAAGCACTTTGCCCACTGCTGTCCTGCAACATAGGAAATATGATTCTAGCTGGAACAAGCTGCTCATGATTAGGATCCCCCTGTGTTTCAGAATTTTGACAGGCTATTCCTAATCTCATAAAATTAGGAGTGTGCCATGGTGGGATCTAAAGAGCAATATTTTTCTTACAGTAAAGGACTCCAAGAAACCTGTTTCAAAAGGAAACTTTTATAAAGATTGCCTCCTTCACTTGATGAAATTAACATAAAATTTTCTGCGGATTTCAATGAAAAAAAACCCCTTTAGTCAAACAGCTTCTAGAGCCTTTATTTGAAAGCAGCTGAGTGGGGCATATATAAATTTCCTAAAAGTTTTATAGATAACAAACTAATAAGCCTCGTGAAATTCTCCATTTAATGATATGGAATTTAGCTAGAGGGAACAGAAACATCCAGACCCATGAAATATGCCTCATTTACTTTCTGATGTATTTAATTTTAAATACACCGTTCAGTAATTCAGAATATTTATTTTAATACATTTCATGGTGACTTGTACAGCGAGCTTTGACACAATCACAGTTTTCAAAAAGTGATATGCTCATATTGTGACTTACTGTGCCTAGCAAGTCCTGCACAGCAACTACACCACTCTTTCAAGTGACTCTATTAATATCTGATGACTGCATCCAGTAGTAGTTTTACTGCAGAGTTACCCTCCAGCATGGAAGAAATACAGTTCTTTGGGAAGTTGCGTGCAGGGGAACCTGCACTATCCAGGTTTCTCAGGCACGTGAGCTTGGGCTCTAAGAGCCTGCTCTTATCGAGGTCACATGTGCATTGATAAAGAGCCACAGTGGGGGTTATATGATCAACATAAATATGGATACATAATCCAGTTGCGTCAGGCAAGCCCATGTGGTTGCATCTGTTCTGCCCTATCCAAAGGCTGGAGGCTTTCTGTGTCTGCCTACTGCCTGCAGGTTACAGTGCTAACGAGCCTGTCTTGTGTCCTCTGAACAATCTGTGCTGGAGTTGGAATATGTTTCCTGCCGTTCATCAGAAGAACTGGCAAGCAAGCAAGGCTGACAGATGTAGTTCAGACTGGTGAGGATTTCCTGGTAAGATTGTTTTTTCCCTGTTCAACTAATTATGAAAGTAATGGTAGAGATGAATATCCACTTCCCTTTGTTTGCAGTTGCAAAAGTTTGGCATTCACTAATATTTCCTGGTGGTGTAGAAAAACCAGAAGAGTAATGGGTTGTTGTAATGGTTTGGCCTGAAGATTCTTCCTGTGGACCTAAATGGATGGTGATTTGAATTATACGTCCTGCAAGGTGAGAGCCATAAATCAGATCTGAGCAGCAGTGAAAGTCTAAACAATTGTTAATGTTTTGAAATTAAGGTGCCAAACTTCATTTCACCTCTTTAAGATCTGGACAGGACAAAGACACTTTCCCTGCTTTAGAATAAGGAAATAGTGAAAGAGGGAACTTTTGAACTGTATTCTTCAGAAATTCCCAGGAGGTGTGATGAGTGCACTTCTTCTTCCAAAGCTGCTAATGAAAAGCCACAGTGTTCTGGAGGAGGTACAGATGGCTTCTGAAGGGTGGTTGTATGATGCTTCATTCAGTGGGATTCTGACTTATCATGCCCAGCCTGCTACCTCAGAGACAGAAGCTGATGTTTTAAATGTGATCGTGGAGCCGAGTACCTTCTGGAGCAGTCACGCTGCATCTTGGATGAGCACCAAAGCTGCTGAGCGCTCAGCACTGCGACAGTCTCCAAGGGAGCTAGAAATGTATGACCCAGGAAGACCCACAGCTCCAGAATTCACCAGAAAGCATAGCATCTCTTTCATCCCAAGCTAGCTAAAACCTCTCCATTAGAGCAGGTTTTTCCTAATCAAATACCTCTGTGTCAAAAGACTGTTTGAGAATTCGTGATTTATGTGTTTAAGGAGACTGAGGAAAGGAGTCTTCTGCTAAACATTCTGTTTCTTTACCCTGAATAACCATACCTTTCCCAAATTCATGCTTTGATGTAGATAATAGAAATGAAATCAATATGGTAGAGATGTTATGATTTTTTTAATATTCACTGGATATTATTTTTGTGCTTGTTCCTTGAGGGGCAAGCTGTGCACAAGACCCTAAAAGTTAAGGAAAAACTGAAAAAAAGAAGGGACTTGCCTGGCAAATGGTTTGGAGGAGGATAAGAAAAACTGTTGCACAACACAACTGTCACATATGTTTTTTCCACCACCCTCTATCTTCTTTGGTTGTTCACTATGTAAGAATAGTTTTCATTTCCTAAATGCTTACAGAACTTCCCTACAAGACTAGTATCTGCAAATGACATTACTTTTACCCAGAGAAAAGAAGTGTGCAGGCTGGATAGGGTTATGTTTTTTAATGTTCTTTGCACTCTCAACTAGTCTGCAGTTGCAAGTTGCATTACCAGCATTTATTCATTAAATTTTCCACATGAATTCTTTTCCTCAGCCTTTCTCACCAGTTGACATTTGCTAGGCTTGAGGCTGGATATTAGGACAAGGTTCTTCAAAGGGTGGTTGGGCACTGGAACAGGATCCTTATGGAAATGGTCACCAGCCAGTCAACCCAGCCTGACAAAGTTAAAGAAGCATTTGGATACCGCTCTCAGGTGCATGGTGTGACTCATGGGGTGTCCTGTCCAGGACCAGGAGTTGGACTCCATGATCTTTGTGGGTCCCTTCCAACTCAGGATGTTCTATGATTCTGTGAGAAAATGTAGCACTCAAACACTGAGGCCACAGACAGGAGAAATGG
Source organism: Irena cyanogastra (assembly GCA_013397155.1). Lineage (NCBI taxonomy): Eukaryota > Metazoa > Chordata > Aves > Passeriformes > Irenidae > Irena > Irena cyanogastra. The sequence continues at coordinate 94,151 of VWZV01008558.1, forward strand.
CAGTGATGGTGCTTGCCTTTACAGCCTTCACCACAGGAATACCCTGTGCAAGTTCTTTCCCATCACTGTGAAAGCAACTGGTTTATCTTGAACTCCCAACGTAGGGCAGATGGAAGAAGTAGGCAACTTCATGATCATCCCAGCCATTTCTGCAAGAAACATTTGACTACAGCCTGCCTGCATAGTTCTTACTCCAGTTATTTACCTTCTTTTCACATTGCTGCAGCCAGAAGATTGTTAAGTGCCTTTTTAGGGCAGGTTTGAATTCAGTGAGACTACTTACGTAAGGAGCTGTCGGCCAGTTTGAGCTGTATGACCCTCGGCTCCCATTTCTAGGACACACCTCTCAAGATACTTGGGCCTGTTACGTCAATAACCTCCTGGTTGCTCCTTCTCAGTCCTGGTCCTGCAGGCTCTGCTGACAAACTGCAATCTCCATTGAAGTCTTTATGAACTGAATAAAGATGGTGGCTTGCGAATGGATGGTACAGAATTCAGTTTTTTATTTATTCTTGGCTGATTTTCTTGTATCAGAGATTTCTACTGCTCTAAAAATGAAAGGTTAAATGCCTTCAAATCTTTGTCCTAGACATTGCCATGTCACTGTGTTTGAACTCAACAGAGAACCATATGTGTGTGCCTTTGTAAGTGCCATTCCTATAATTTTCCCTTGCACGATTTTTTTCTTTTCTGAAAGACTCCAAAGTAAAGCTTGGTGGGAATTTTCCCACAGTCTATTTGTTTGTATGCAAAAATGCTGACTTGATGAAATGGAACCTTTTTGTGGAAAATATCTGTTCCAGTAAGAAGGCTTCTCAGATTCAGAAGTGAATTTCTGGGAGAAAAAAAAAAAAAAAGAGAGAAGAGAGAAGGGAAAAACTTTCCATTCTTTTCCTCAAAGTAGGTGGCTGCTTAGTGCTCAGTTGTTCCCTGGAAGAAATGGGCAAGAGAGGTTCAAACCCCACCAATTCAGTTTGTTAATGTCTTTCTGGGACAGCTATGCAAAGTTGAACATCATCAAACAGGGGAAAAGGGAGTATTCTTACTGGCTTCCGTCTTTTTATGCCTGTTGGGCATTTTTTTTTTCAGAAAGGTTCTAATTTCTATGCTTAAGAAAAGCATATTTTGGAATGACCATTGTTTTCCAAAATACTAATTAGTGTTACACTAACCCAGCAGTGATCGCCTTGCAGACCCATTCATAACTTCTTTAAAATGTGGATGACAGAGTCACTCCATTTGGGATCTGTAATGTAAATGGAGCCCTTCTGACTCTTTGCAGGCTTCTAGGAGACATTCAGGGTTTGATTCTGCACATTTCTAATATAAGCTGTTATGAGCTTTAGCTACTTAACTAATGGAGCTATTTGTACACTTGATGCCAGCACATTATGAATTGATTACACTTTTATTAAAGTCAATAGAAAGATTTCTACTGGCCTCGAATGAAAGTTCATTACATTATGTCCTTATATCTTCAAGTTTTGATTTGACACTTGATCATGTCTTATTTTAGTAATGTTCAGGTTCTACTAAAATTATATTTATATCAACCATGCATCTCTACAATTTGAGAAAGAAGCATCTACTTTGTCTATTCTTTAAGGAGAGAATACGAATTCAGGAAACCTGGATTGTTCTCTGATTTACCACTGACTTACACTATCTATCATTATTTATTAACTTTAACAATTAATTTTATGATTCCAATATGCAAGGAAATTTAAGCACTAGGAAATAAAACATTCAGTAAAATATTGCATTATAATACTCATAACCTTAATTTACTCAATGGCAATTTCACAATTAGGACATTATAATGCAGTTTTAATGCACATTTATTACAGTAATGAAGACCAGAATTACACAGATATAACACAAATCATATTTAATCAAGAGCAATCTCAAATAATAACCAACTAAGAATTAGAATTATATGGCACTGAGTTTCCATGTATCATTTTTCTTCTATCAATAAGTAATGCTACAAATTGTCATAATATAAATTGTTTACATTTGTTTTAAAACACTCTATAATATTGATTGATACTTTAGGCTGAGTACTTATTGTACGAATTCCATAAAAGTTCTCCAACTAATGAGAAAATTAATTTTCCATCCAGCCTAACTCCAGTTTTCAATTCGATTTAAATACTAATTCTTATAATGTACTAATTTCTTCAAAATGAAAAAGAAAACGAACAAAAAAAATCATCCAACCGAACGAACCAAATCAAAACAAAAACCACAAAAACCCACCCCTAATTTACTGTTTCACAAAGCTGGCAGACAAAAACCCTTGAAAAATAGAGTCTTCAGTTCATAAAAGTAAATTGTCTCATAAAACTCTCCCAGCTTTTAAACTAACATGCTGTGAAATATTGCTCAGCTTTACTTTACAAAACGTCACAGATTGGTCCTCTGTATCACATACTTTTGTCTGTCTCAGATAGTAACCACCTCCTTGAATCTTCTTAGTTGGAATCATGCTGCCAAAACAGATGGACTCTCAAAGTAAAGTGCAAGACTAATTATTATTTCTTAATCTTCAGCTATGAGATTTATCTTCTAATTTAAATTGGAATAATACTTCCATTACAGTTTATCATACTTGTACTGTGAAAAGCAGGATCAAGTAAAATATTATATCATAGTGGTTTTAATATATTTTTACATTTTATGTTATTACAGTATTATTTTTTTTAAACTATAGCCAAAGTATTTTGGGACATATTGCATGTCTTGAGGTATGTTTTTAAGAGTGGTGAGTGCATAGGTTTCCAGCAGCTGTTAATAATAAAACAAACACTTCTTCAAAACAGTGAAACATACATGAGAAATCTGCGTTCAGTGACTGAAGAATACCAACTAACTTCTGTGAAATCCCAGCACCATGTGCATTTGTAGGTAAAAGTATTTTACATTTGGAAGCTTTCTCCATGAGTCATGTCCTAAACCAGAGTTGTAACTGAAAGATGTTGCTGCTCCAGCCCTGCGTGCCTCCCCGGCCACGACTGCCAAATCAGTCTCCAATTAAGAATGACGAAAGAATAAATAGCTTTGCATTTTTTAACCCAACATGAGGGCCCCCGTAGCATCTTGAAATGTATGCTATATTCAGCACAAAGCATTGTAACATGCACAAACACAAAACTCTGCTGCCTGTTGTATAGATCCGTGCTCACTGCTGCAGTGAGAGATTTTGGTGGACGAGAAATGGCCTCCGACAAAACCAGCAGATAAAATTATTAAGTAAAGATAAAACCGTATCAAGTGTCCCCAGAGCTGTGAAACAATAGTCAGCTTACACTAATCTCGACTCTGAGCCTGAGAATGCCGTGGTTTCTCATGTCATTTCAGGAATTACTTTTGCTACATTTTAAGGCATGATGCAACGGTTTAAAAAGTGGAAAATGTATCATGGAGAACATTTCTGGCTGAAATCCCAGGTCCACGAAAATCAATGGGAGAATTTACTCTGGTTTTGTGCCATACATTGGTTATTTCTCCTCCCTCATTCTTTTCACTTATGCCTGTTTTATACATGTCGCTATATTGGAGTTTGCTAAAGTACTGCACGTTTCATTACATAATCAGCAGCCAAATTCACACCAAACAACGGAACATTATTTTTATTTGCTGAAAAAAAAAATTATGCATTTTCCCTCACAACTGTTGTTTGATAGATATATGATGGATAAAGGTAAGAGGGGATTTACTGAGCTTTAAAAAAAATTGAATGTATGTCTGTGGCATGCTTTTCTGTGTGTGTCATCTGCAATATGTGACCTTCTGTTGGATATGACTTAAAAGTAACTGCGTGCTGTAAGTTAAAACACTAGAACATAAACACCGACATTATACCTGAAGCACACAATAAAATAAGAAAACACATTTCCATTTTCTGACTGACCTCAATCTCTGAATGAGGACCCCTGCACATTACATTAGCAGGCTGGGCTCCATTACACTGCCGCACACTCTGCTCAATCTACTGAAATATTGATTTTTTTTTTTACAGAGCATACACACTGTCAAATCAATATTCCTGTACACACAGCTGAGTAGCAGAGGCATAGCTGGGGCCTGCTCCGTGGCCTAGCAGAGAGGGTCTTCGTGGAGGGAGCAGGGACAGAGGGGCAACAGGGAGATGGGAGGTACTACTACCCACAGCAAGCTGCAGCAAGACAGAATAGGGCTGATGACTGAACAGCACGGTGAAGGTGCAGACAAGGAGGGAGGAACGTGTTTCTTAAACACAACAGAAAGGCTCAGGAAAGGCTTGCCCTTTCTGTTTCTTCAGACAAAGGAGCTAAAGGAGCTGATTTCAAAGCATTTTTCAGCTTATTTCTCTTTCAGATACTGAAATGACAGCCATAGGTTTGGGTTAACAGGTACTGCTGTGATCCTGCAATGACAAGGACACACTGGAGTTCCTGGCGAAGTGATGCTGCTGCAGGACAGGGCTGGCACATCTCCCATCAACACCTGCATGCACACACAGCTCATGTCAGTGAACAGTTCTCTTGGAACTACTCCAGTGCCTCAAATACAGAAAGAGCATTTTTTCCATGGCTGGAGGAGCCCTGGATCAGTGTTTCAAACTGTTACTGGTGTTAGCAGTTCCGTCTGAGCCTAGTGAACAAGCTGGATAGTAAGCCCAGTTTAAGTTCTATGATTTTAACTAGATGTAAGAAATAAAAACAATTGCAGGAATTATTTTAAAAGCTTTGTCTAGGTAATTTTGTACTGTTAGTGAACGATGAGTTCCACAGTCAACTAATGAAGTCCTGACAACCTTCGAGAGAGAGCAGAAAACATTGTTTTCAGACAACAGATGCCCTCAGCTATTCCTTCGGGGAGAGGGAACACTCTTCAGTAAAAGTTGTTACATTCTTTCCAAAGTCCTTCAAATGCGAAGCGGGAGCTGCAGACAGCCGAGGATTCTCCTGCTCACAGCCACCACGGCAGAGCCCCGGCTGCTCTCTCGGGGAGAAACCAGGGCACCTGAAGTGCCCGCGGAGCCCAGGTACCGCGGCACTCGGCACTCGGGGGCAGCACCTCCGCCCGAGGCAACACCGAGCCCTCCCGGCGGGGCTGCGGCAGGCGGGACGGGGGCGGCTGCCGAGGCCGGGGCCGGGCACCGCGGGGCGCCGACGGGACCCGCACGGGGCAGTAACGCCGCGGGGCCGCAGGCGGCGGAGGGGGGG